>CM043116.1:66587634-66895665 GCA_023701765.1 Hylyphantes graminicola | reverse complement strand
ATTATATCGGTGATGTTACAACTCAACGCTACAGGATTGCCACGTTTTGTTTTGTATTTTCAACAGTGCTCATTATGACATCTGACTTTCCAGATTTTGGCTGATGCCTGTACACAGAATTGTACTTGGATTTTTTTAGCGACGGAAAAATCGGAATTATGCTTGAATTTGTTGAAAATTCTGGTTTGCCACTTACTGGAAGTTTAGATTTTCGAAGATAAGCTTTTTGTATTGTTTATTTCGAGGTTTAGCGATCAGCCGTTTTTTTTTTTTAAATCCCCCATTGTAAATTTCAGATTTGCTGATTTCACTAGTTCAATAATTTTTCCGCAAATGTCCAATTCCTTCAAAGTTACAAGATTTGTCCTTTTCTTTTAAGATTTAGAATTTTAAATTAATTGCTCGAATTTAAAAGTTATTTGTTATGTAAGGTTTTAAGATTCGCGGTTTGTTTGCGGATTTTCAGATATTCTCGATTTTCCGTCTTTGCAGTTAACCTAGATTCATTATTGGGTTGGAATTTAAGATTATGTGAAATGCTAATTTTTTAAGGTTTGTTTATTTTCAAGAGTCTTCAATTTCCATTTTTTTGAAGATGCACGATTTACACATTTTTAGTTTCGCGATTAAAATATTTCCTGCTTGTGATTTTGCCGTTTTAACTGATATTTGAGGATTTTTTGAGTCATCGATATTCACGGTTTTACGATTGGATTAGTGATTTTTTGACTTCAAAGTTATGAATTGCAAAACAAACAACAAGTTTAATAAATAAATTTTAATAATAAAAATTTGAATAAAATTTGAAGATAAATTTGATTAATTACACTAAGATGTCTTGGAATATCAGTTACCGCCCAGTAAAATCCAACAATGCTTCCCAATTTGCTTATTTGCCTAGTAATTTTCATGAAATCCACCGATGAGGATGCCTTGCTTCATAATGATTGACAGTTTTTTGCCTATGCTGATCGGAAGAGCGTCTCATTACTTTTGTAGCTCCGGTTCAGGCCAAGTCGGACCAAACAGAATATTTTCCGCTGATCAAGAGTATGTGAGATATGTGACCATGTTAGATATCACAAGAAGTGCTTGATTTTTTTTCCGCCTATTTAAACTTTTTTTCTACTTCGGCTTATCTTAGGGTTTTTGATTCTAGCCAGGTTTAAGGGGGTATGGGACACAAAATCTTCAAAAAATCAAAAAAATTATTATTACCATAAAAAATAACACAAATATTTTAGAATAATTTAAAACAAAAATTTTATTTATATCTGCATTAGAACGTGAGATGTGTAGTTTTTTGTGTCATGACATCTGTGTTTGACAACCACGTTTATAATCTTTGCTTCCTCGTAATATTAGATAGGAATAACGTTATCGAATCCTTAGTTGTTCGGTCGGTTTGGAGCGCTTCAGTAAGGAAAGTGATAAACTTCAAAGCTGTTTTTCTCCTTGATCGTGTTTTCGATGATTTTTTGACTTTAAATTGATATAACTCCAAATCTACTGCCCGTAGAGTGTCAAAATTTTCCACTCATATTTTTCAAACATATATCTTTAATTTGTCTTTAGGGATTAGTTGTAAATAGTTTATTTTTTTATTCATTAATTTTTATAAAAAAGTGAACCTGTGAAATTATTTAAAAAAAACTTCTATATTTTATTTAAAAAAAACTATGGCAAATATGAAAAATCGGTAAAGACAGTTTGTTAAATACATTTTTCTGTTTATAAAAATGCTAAATATTTGTTTGCCAATAAATAAGTTTTTGACTTATAACAAAAATAAGAGACATCACTTTTTGGCACATTTTATTTTGTTAAAAAATAAATGATGATAATCTAAAACCTTTGACTATCTAAAAGTGTAAGTATATTTAGTATACATTGATGGAAAAAAAACTATATTGATATCTGCAATATTAAGGAAAAAAGTTGAAAGTGTCCCATACTCCCTTAAGTTTAAAAAAATTGTAATATTGCCAGAATTTAAAAGTGTCCGGAATAGAACTTTATGTGTCTGGTTCTGTACTTCTTTATTAGACAATTTCCGAAAATTCACTACTTTCGTGATGTTTAGTTTTACATTTTATAAATTCGTACTTTATGGATTTTCAAGGAGTCCTAAATTACCAATCTGATGAAATATTTTTTTTTCTAGCTGAAACGATTCGCAGAATGCTTATTACCCTAGTCTACTTTTAGTCTCTTTTTTTTATTTGAAAGTATCTTTTGTCTACTTTTTTTAGAGCATTACTAGTTCTGAGGCCTGTTATTAGTTTTTCAACATAATTCTGATGGTCTTTAGCAGTTAAGGCGATTTGCCACTGAGGTTTTTTTACCAGGGCTGTGTTCCAGCCATACCTTTTATGGAATGTGTTAAGCAAAAAAAATCTGCCAATAAAATAACTATATGGGACTGTTTCACTTTAAATATGCCCTGGTTTAAAGTTCTTCCTTCAGCCTTTATCATTGAATATTGCAATTTCTATAATAAAATTTTGCTTTATTTTTGAAAAAATAGATAAATATTTGATTACAGGAGCTATAATTTATCCCATAATATAATAAGTTTACAGAATTTATTTTTTATTGATTGTATTTGTATACTTTTTAAATCATTGCACTAGTGTTAAGTCCACCCATTTCTTTCCTTTTGTCATATTTGTCAATAAAAGAGTTTATCTTGCTGTCCTTTTCTTTAACAATATTTTAGCACAGACAGGTCCCTATTCATTTTATTTAAAACAATAAAGGACATACTAAATTACTCATCCAAGTTTTAATATCCTGAAAATGATGAATTTATAACTTAAGTTTCTTCACTTTAAAAGTAACTGGATAAAAAAAACAATTTTATCAGTTTCAATTTATAATAAACACTAAGCTAAAGCATGTTGAAGTACAATATTAACTTTTCAGACATGGAAACAGAGGACGGAAACGAGAGCCCGAAAACCAGTGTCTACCGTGATCTCATGACCCTGAACCTTGCCTGTGGCAACCACCAACCCTTCAAGCGAGAAAAAACCACCCAGGAAGAGAAGACCTCTTCTGACCCTACCACCAGCGCTCCTAACACAGAGAATTCTCTTTCTGTGAGTTGATAATTTCATTTTTTTTGCTTGTAGGACCATGTATTCATGAATGTACAATATATTTTGAAGGATATATGACTTTAGAAAAGTGTAAAGCTTTGCCAATAGGGTTTTCTGAAATAAAATTATATTAAATACTGATTTATACAAACCAATGCTAGTTATTACCATGTATTAATACTTTCACAAGAACCAATTAAAAAAAAGATTAGTGAACTTTTAATTGTCTCACTGAAACTTTATTTTTAAAAAATTATCTTAATGCTTAAAAACATGTATAATTAACTCTACATTTGTATCACTTTTATTACAAGGGAAAGGACTTATTTTTTTATAAAAAGTAAACCCCAATCTAATTGTTGTGAAAGGATCAGATTTACTGTTATTTAACCCTTGGCGCATTTTTTTCGGATTTGGAGATAAATAATTTTTTGTGGCAACCGTTTGACTTTGACTGATGATTTGAATTCTTTGACTTCGCAACGATGACGTTCTCCGAACAGCCAGTGTTAAATGAACAAACATGTTTTTCAGCTCTTCCTTGTGTAGTTCTAATGCACGATAATTCAAACCTATCCTATCATTTCGGTTGGGGTTTCGGCCGACTTTTTGCGCGTTTTTTGAAAATTTGCCAAGGGTTACTGTTCATTAAATTTCTACCGTTTTGCAAAGTCAGATAGCATGTGGGAACTTAGTGTCGATATATAATATAAAATTTTTGACTAAACTAAGCCAATTCATGTATTACTCTTTTCTATGTCAGCGTCATTTATAACGAAATGTCAAAGCTTACAAATGAAGAGCTTAGTGGAAGAACATGTTATGTGACATTTAAGATTGTAAAATTTCCTTTTTTCATAAATTTGTAAGTAAATTTTACCGTTTGTTTGCAAATACCATTTTTAACGCATATCACTCTCAGTGCAAACGAAATATTTGAAATCTTTTTTTCACCTTTTTGTCACTTAGCACCTTTTTCCACTGAGCTCTTCAAATGCAAAGCAAACCATATAAAAAAATCTTAATCACTAAATGAATTTTTGGAATTTGTACTAATTCTGTGTGTTTGTGTGTACAGGATGAATCCTACACGCTGATGTTTGTCAACAACAACTGGTACATCTTCTTCCGGCTCCACTGCATTCTCTGTGACCGCCTTCAAAAACTGTGGGAAAGGTCCCAGACCCTCATTCAGGAAGAACTGAGGGACCAGGAAGAGAGAAAGCAGTCCACGGCACTCGCGCTCAGGCTTAAGCCACGAAGTGAGTTTCTTTCTTGTCTCTGCAGCTATCTTAGTCTTTAAGAAATGCCCCTGCTATACCCTATCACGTTATTCATCAATTGGTTAACTTTGGATTATAGTAGGTCTGTTTAGAATGTAAGCTTGGAAAGCATTTCCTCCCCCATCTACGAGTGCTGTTTTCTTGGAAACGGGGTGATTCATAGTTGTTTCGGTTTTTTCCTTACCCTACGCGGGGAAATACTAACTGTTTTGATTGTAAACCACAAACGCGCTAGGATTAGATAAGCAATGCTCTTCCCTTTTCTTAGAAAACCCAGTGAAGGGATGGGTGAAGAGTCTTTTCGAAGCTTACATTCTGGCTAAAAATGGTATAGTGTTGTTAAAAGGATGTTCTGTCTCGTAGTGCAGTAAAATGAGACCTAAAGAGGCATTTGAAGGTGAATACCGCCAGAGGCATAAATTAGCTACAAGACGAGCCACAGAGGTTTCCACTCTAACCATTCCTAGTCTAAAATCTTCCCAGTAAAATTGTCAATTTAAGATCCCAAATGGATCTAACTTGGCCAGTTTTGTGAAAAGACTCACTATTTTCAAAAACATTTTAGCATTTTTTTTAAAGATTACAGTACAGGAGGATTTCTTTAGTTTTAGAAGTTTTACTTCCATTATTAAAAAATATAATTTTGGTGCATCAAAAATGACTGAATTCCAATTCCAAATACCTTTTTATAAAAATTTTATACACCTTAATTTGATTAATTGTTTGCTACATTGTTAGCCATTTTTTACGTTCAAAAGGAAAACCAGGACCAATTCTGTTTCTTCATTAGTTACAAGTGACTAACTTTTTACCCTACAAAGTTGAACATTTGGCAAAGTTCCAGATCACATTCAGCACCCTTGAAACCATATATAAAGATACTAAAAATATCATTTCTTTAAACTTTCTGCCTAAAACTTTAAATTTTTAGACTAGCAAAGATAAATATATTAACAAGATATAATTTCTTTGCCTACGGTACAGACATTGTTATTTTAAAAGATTTGTTTTAAAAATGTACTAAAACTGTCTTATATTATTCATAAAACTGTTTTCATATCCATGAACATTCAACTATTTATGTTTTGTTATTAACTCTTATATTACCTCAACAGACCAGTTAGATGTCGAAGTATACTATCCAGCCTTCCTGGACATGGTAAAGAATGTCCTGGATGGCAATCTGGAGGGTGGCCAGTACGAAGACAGCCTAAGGGACATGTTTGGTATCCATGCCTACTTGGGGTTCACCCTCGACAAAGTCATTCAAAACATGGTTAGGCAGGTAAGGAAGATTATATTTTTTAAAAAACAAATTCTGATATGTAGTACAGTTTTGAGTTATTGGTGTTTTTTTATGTTACTGTAATGGGCTGTATTAAAAAGTGGTGCTTCCTACAGTCTTAGTGTTTATTTGTGGCCCCTTTGTACTTCAAATTTGTTTAATACATTAGTTTTAAACAGTATAAAGTTTGAGTTCTTTGCTAACTTTGAGTAAATTGCCAAGTTTTGACTTCCAAAAAAAAAAAATGACGCTCTATGCTGCAACCTACTTAGCTTATTTAAAAAAGTATGGCCTTGGCTGTAATAGTAAATGAGGGGGATCCCTGAAAGCAATTGGTTGACTTTTTGTTGTCATATAAAGTGACATTTGAAGTTATTGTTATTTTACAGGCATGAGAATTTTCCGCTTTTTGGCGGATTTCCGCTTTTTCCCGATTTCTGGTCATTTTCCGATTTTTTGACGTAGCTGTGGTTCAGGCCAAGTAGGATCAACCAGATTTTCCTAATTGAGTGTAAACATGTTTCAAAAACAATGTGTAAGATTGTTTTTAAAGTATTAATTACTGTACCCCCCCCCCCACTTAATATCTAAAAGATTTATGTCCCATCGCGCTTTCAGCTCCTTTCATATTTTTGTGTTCTCATTCCTGATTTTAGGTTAAAAAGTTACAATGAAATAGTTCAAATTATAAACCCTTGGTTTTATATATACCTGGAAATTCTTACTTTTACCCTCTAAACTGAACAGCAAAGAAACCATTTTTAATTTAAACAAGAATCATAAAATAATTAAATATTTCATTTCTTGTACTATTCTTATAACCTTAAAATTTAGTCTTTTAATGTTATAAGATTCACAATGGACCCTAATTTTATGAAATTTCATCATCTAATAGTCATGTAATTACTTATATCCCATACTCTTCTTCTCCATATTTAGCTACAACACATAGTGGGTGATGAGAACTGCACCCAGTGGACATCCCTATACCTAGAAGAGACTAAAAACAAGGCCACAGGCGGTACATGTGCCACTTCGTCCCAGAGGTTTGCACCAGAGCTTGCGTACCAGAAAAAGGCGGAACAGATGAGCGACGAAAATCTGTACAAGATTGTCATGGTAAGGGAAACATTTTAAACTTGGTGTTTCTTTTTTTCTTTAGAATTTGACATTTACATAGCTTAATGGTTTTGGTTTTCTGATTACAACATTCAGGTGTTTTTTTTTTAAGTGCAATATTTGTGATTTTCCAGCCTACTTTAAGAGGATCCTTGATTTAATAACTTTTAATGCAATTTTCAGTTTTTGCAGATTGTTTGCAATTTATTTACCATCTGAACTTTGAAATCAGGAATTAATGATTTTATAGGATCCTATACTGTTGATTTTTTTTATGCTGTCAATTTGTGAGTTTCCACTGATTTTCATTTTACCAATAGTAAGAGCAATATTTTAACCGATTTCAGGATTCATGTTTGATCTCTACATTAAAGTACGTTAAATACTTGTTAATTTAAAAAAAAAGATTCGCAATTTGCAGATTCATTAAGATCTTTTGATTTGCGATGCTTCAAAATCTTTTTTTAAAAAACCATCCAGCTGTGTATAGTATGTGATAAATCTTTAGCTAAGATATAAATAAAAGACAGTAGAACATTATTAGTTATTTATTTTAAAAATACTAGACTAAGTCCTAGAATGCAATCTGAGGAAAAATTAATCTTACGGGGTATTGCACTGCACAACTCAAAAAGTTCTGCTCCTGGTTTGGTAGGTATATGGATAGCCAATGTAAGGATATGCTTGATGTTATATCATTGACCAATCTTTCTCCCTAACAGTACAAAGAGGAGGGCAAGCTGACTATTGAGCTCCTGGACACTGACTCTGATGCATCCGAAGACCAAAGTGGCAGCAATAAGTGGAACGCCTTTGTGAGGAAGTACACCTGTGAAGAGTCCCTAGCCAATCAGGTGAAAGAGCAGCTGATGAAGAGCCCCATATTTCTTCCCAGGTAAAAGATAAGCTTCCTTTTGTCGAGAATGTCTTCTGAATCACCTTATATTAGGCCAGTTTCAATATGAAAGGTTCCGAAAGTTCTTAGTTCAACTTTTGTTTGTTTTATTTGTTACAAAAGTAGGCAAAACATTACTTTAATTGGGATTAGAGTAGTGTTTTGCCCACCTAGATGCTGGCGGGACATCTGTTCTGTCAGTGCCCCTCGTCTTTACAGAGATCAGATTAAATGTTTGAATATTTACTTACTTATACCTCACTCCAACATGGAGCATGGGCCTCCGTCATGGTCCGTCACCTCGCCCTGTTGGCTACAATGGTCTTAATCTCTCCCCATGACTTGTTAAGTTCTTTCACTTTGTTGTTAATTGTTCAATGCCATGTTTTTGACTTCCCTCTTTTCCTTTTGCCTTGCAAACATTTAAATGGAACCACTTGAATTGTCCCCCCAGTACACCATTGGTATCAATGTTCCCGTCCTGAAGGCTCATGGTTTGAATAGACCGAAACAAACTAATCTTGCTTACTTTTGAAGTGGCCACTTTAGAACATCAAAATTTACTGAAGGATCTAGATGCTTCAAAATTAATACTAACTGTTCTTTGAACAGACTTCGTCTGATCACATCACATGGGTATCTCCAAGTGGGATTTAACTGACGACAAAAATGGGTGAACACCTACTCTAAACAGTACCAAAATACTCAGTTTCCTTTCTTTTATTCCCAATAGGCAGATCAACAACTGGTGGTCCCACGCAAAGAGCCTAAGTGCGGAGGAGGACAAAGACCTCGCCCTCCGGAGGTCCATCCAAGAAGAAATAGACGACAGCAAGATAGACCTCAGTCGGCTAGAAGACGGTGGGGCTGGGGAGGCAGTGAAAGGACTTGTTGGGCTGAATGCAAGGGCAAAGATCCATGCGGAGCAGCGGATGCAAGGTACACAACTTGATACTGTTTTCCGATTGCACAAGATTTAGAAGTGGCTCGTATTTTAAATTGAATCAAGTTTTTTATGAGTTTTATCCAAAATCCTTTAGCTTAAAGTTTTTAGTCTTATAATTTTAAATTAATAGTCATTTTTTTGACTCATAACTTTTTAACCCTTTCAGTGCCAATGATGTCATTTGGTATCATAATTTTTCTGATCAAAATAAAAAATAATAATAATGCTGGCACCTATTGTGGTTAATAAAAAAATATTTTCTAATGGAAAAAAGAAAGAAGAATTGGTTGGATGATGTGCTTTTTGATATTATAATTGGCTATAGACGATCGGAATTTTTTTTTAATGATACCAAATTGCTCATTATTGTAACTGAAAGGGTTTACTAAATTTTCACTCATTACCGACGAATGGCAAGAAAATTTTCCACACAAAAATAAGCTTTCTGCTTAAGTTAATCTAAATATACAAAGCCATTCCATCTTCCATTGAAAATAAGATTTAGTCATTAATATTAATGAGGAAACTGATTTCATGATCAAAAGTTCTTTGGCTAAACACCATTTCAATTTTGGTAGTAAAAAGGGTAATATACAAATTGGAGCAAATAAAAGTGGCCCTGACGTAGAGATAGGAATTCATTCACATGCTTGGCGAGTAAAACTATTTAAGTCGGCTGAAAGCCTTCTTAAGTTGAAGTAAAATATTATGCAAGCGTGCAATGGCTTCACTTGGAAAACCTGTTTTTGCATTGGTTGGATTGTAATAGCATCACTTAGAGCTACTCATGGACTATTGGCGAGTTCAGATCTTTTAGTGCATATTTTAAGAAATATTTCCCGTTTGCAAATTTTGTGTCTTGCAATCAATTTAGAATGTTTTGTATTAATAAAAACAAACGGCCCGATTCTATAGAATAAATAATGGCCGAAATAATATCGCTACCATAGAAGCTTTTTTTTGCATAGCAGTACAAACCTTCACTCTTCAGTTTATATTGCATTCCAAATATAACTTCTCAAACCATGATTAGTACCCATCAAATAATCCGCCAAGCGTTTGTTTGGGCATAATATTAAAGCAATTAATAGCTTCACTTAGCTTTTGCATATTAGTATTTGTCTTGGCAGTATATACATCTTATTTCCTATCTTCATGGCCGGGCCACTTTTATTTGTGCCACCCTGTATTAATTTCACACTCCAGGGTGTCTACCGGTCAGGAAAGTCAAGAAAAAGTCATAAAATCTAAAAACGGCCAAGAAAGTCCTCAAAAAGTCATATTTTCCCCATATTTTATATTGTTTGTATTTTCAATACCTTAAATTTTCTGGGAAAGTCCTTGAAAAATGTTAGAATTTTTTTCCCTAATAAGTGTATGGTGCTCTTTGTAATTTTTTTCTTTTACAACCGTTTAAATGATTAATCCGTCAAAGTTTCTGAAAGAGGTCAAGAAATGTTCTGAAAAGGTCAATAAAAAGTCAAGAAATTAGATTTGACAAATCTGGAAGACACCCTGCATACTCTATTGGTCTTTAATTTTTATTAAAATTCGAACTTTCTTCTAAGCAGAACTGACAAACCCCACTTCAGAAGAGAACAATGGTGATGGCAGTGGGTCCTCTTCTACGTGCAGGTTCAATGTGAACTCCTACAAGATGATGTGGATCATGGACAGTGAGAACTGTCTCTACAAAAAGAAGTGTCTCACAAAAGCACAACAGGTGGGTTATAAAATTGTAATGTATTCAATTGAAAAATGCGGGAGGATTAGCTATAAAATTTCGCAAGCTATTTGTTTGGAAGGGAGTGAATAGTAGATCAAGAGAGGTAGTTATTAAGTACAAAGTGTTTTGAAAAATCACTGTCAGCATATTTATTATGTATGCTGCAAAAATTAAATAGTTGTATCCATTCGTTTTTTTTTTTCAAAAAGCCATATACACCTCCAAGCAAAAGAATAATTAATGATCCTCAACTAATCTAATGATGACTCAGGCGATGTTTTTAAACAATTCGGTGAATTGCAACAATTAAGGGTAAATAGTACAGTTAAGGGATTTCAGTACAAAAGGCTGAGGTTCTTTTCATGACATCTATGGCAGCTTGGGGTCCCATTTTTTGTTTATTTTGTTCTTCAGTAATTTCATTTAGTAATAAAGTAGCTTTTCAGGAGTAGAAGGATTTTATTTCTCATTTATATCGACCATTTCTGTGCAGGATAATTTCCAGCATAAATATGCTTTTTGAATTAAGATTTTAGACTTCAATATGTTTTTATTAATTTATATTGTTTTAAAACAAACCTGTTTAGTTTTGTATTAGCATTTGTGATAACTGTTTTTCTTGCATATCCACATTTATAAAACATTTGTTTGTTTTTTTCTGTTTTCAGTCTCATCCGAAAGTGTCTCGGAAACTGAATGAACGATTTCGTAACTGGCACAAGCGCTGGGTGAAGAGGAACGTTAGTGACGAACAAGAAAAACGTTGCAACGATTGGTTGCTAGGACAAATCGAGGACAGTATACCCACACTGTGTATTCGAGTGGACATACCTACAAAATCCCCTTACTCGTGCTACAATCGTTACAGGACTCAACCGAAGGAAAAAACTTGATCTGTGTAAAAAAAAAGACTTCCAATACATTTCATCCGACTGCCAGTTACATTTCGTGTCATTATTATTTAAAGCGACGAGAACAGCCATTGGTTTCTTCCATATCATTTGTCTGGACTGCGTTGGCATCTGTGCGCCTCTTCATTTTTCCGCATTGTAAATTCCCATAGCATATTTGACGGGAAATGGAGATCTTGAGAAAAAAGAACGGTACTCGTTTTCTTAAACCATCCGCTAGTGAAGCACAAATGAAATATAAACTTCAGTGGACCATGTTTTCATTTTTTATTTTATTAAAAAAAGCGTCGACCGGCTGCCAAAAGATGAAAAAAAATGGATTTTATTCTGCATCCAGATTTATTTTTATTCAAATATGTGTAGTATATATATGTATATTCAAAATGGAAAAAGGATAATTTGACCTGTTGTAATGATACTGTAATTATTTCATAGTTTTTTTTACAGGGAAATGTGAAGAAACCATTACGTGTAAAATTTGATCCATTGTACAAAACACTGGCTGAAAAACAAATTGTGAAATATTTTCCATTTATGTGGTATTTTTGTACCTTGGACTCTCTTCAAAGGTAAGGAAAAATATTTAAAAGTAAGTTAGTGATAAGCCACCCTTGTTCGCAATGGCCAAGGGTGGTTGCAAGCGGAATCTTTTTATGCGCCTTCAATCTTGTACATTTATCATTTCTCAAAAATCATTGAATTTTGTCTTGTTTGTATGTTTTGCAATACTTGTTGAAATAAAATCTGAAATGGAATCAAGGAATTAGTGTTTTTATGCATTGTTTATCCAACAAATAAATTTTAAAATCAATGTTTCACAAATGTATCTATTGTCAAATTTGGTTACATTACAATGTCCTTGTTTAGAACGAAAACTCGTTTAGGCCGTAAATTTTTCGGTCCCTTAGGATGCCTACACATGGTTATTGTAATGTCCTGCTTTTCTTAAATTGACTCCTTTGTTATAACGCTAAAAATATGTTTACAAGATATTAAATTAGAAATACATTCTTAAGAATACATTTTATATTGTAGTCAATATGTGGGATCAGAAAGCTAATCATTACTGTGAGTATTCTCTAATTTTGTTCTTTGAATTGTGCCTGTATATATCTTTAAAAAAATTAATGTGGCCTTGAAAAATTACTGAAATGCCCTTAAACAAAGAATTTTAATAGTAGACATGTATAAAATGAGAAACAAAAAAAAGCTTAACAAAATAATTATTTATTAATATATTTGGATATTTCTGTAATGAGACTTAAACATAATTGCAGTCAGCTCATGTAAGTATAAAAAAATTGAAATTTCAAGCAACCATTTTTTTTGCAATATTGGACACTTTAAGAAAAACATTAAACTAAATCTTAGTACTTGCTTCAGTAATGTATTTTTTTTATGGTAAAATTTGATTTTTTTTTATGGCAACAATAAAATGTTTAGGAGGAAATCAAATACGGGGGCTGTTTTTTTTCAACCACCAATAGGCTGTAAAGTGGCACCTTGACGATTAAGGAATGTGTCATATCTGAACAAGTTTTGCAGTACCCTGTTCAGAAAATGTAGCCGTTATACACACGACTCATTCTTCGATGAATTTCCATTTCACTGTTCCCTTCTACCTGCTAGAAACGAATAATAGCTCGCAATTCTTTTTTGTATATTGACACGTTTTTTTCTTTACAGCCCATCGAAAGTTGAGAAAAAAAAACCATCGTACTAAGTAAATATGCAAAATTTCAATTTATCGGGGCTGTTCATGAATGATGAATCATATTTTTGACTCCTGGAGTTGGTACCCCAGTAAGTAAGGCGCTTGCCTAGCATGCGAAAGGTAATATGTTCGGACTCGATCTTTGGTATAATAACTGCCGATTAAAAAAAAACCTGCCTGTGTGAGGAAAACCCCCTGAAGAGCGAGTCACATGAAAAAGACTTCAGACACTGCACGTTACTGATGTTCTATATTACAGCGCAACGTGTAGCTCTAGTGTCACGATAGTTCAACCCAATCCGATGGAGCTGGGGAGCCCAGTCGGTACGGCGCCTGCATGCGAAAGGTTCCAGGTTCGATCCGTCACTTGACTGGTTCTAAATTACGACGCTCGTCAACAAATAGCTTTTGTGTAGCTCTAATGCGACGATTGATGATTTAAATATAGCTTGAATAGTTTTAAATATAGTCACTATTAGGTTTCATTATTTAAATTAACTACATGATTTTGTCTGCATTACAAAAATGTTGATATCTTAGAAATGCGATTCACTGCGATGACTTCATTTTAAAAAGAAAATGAATTGAGAAGAAACTAGGGGTTTTCAGCTTCTTTTCACACTAAATAATTGTTCCTTAGGCACTTACCAAAGTGATTAATGCATTGCATATTCCACTATTATATTTTTTTATGAAAAGAGGATGAGAGAAGAAAAAATTAATACATTGTGTAGATCTTTTAATTTCAGCAGGGGTGCCAGACTTCCGCCGAACGGCGGAATTCCTCTTTTTTCCGATTTTTCAAAAAAATTCCGCTTTTTCCGAATTTTTCAGAAAAATCCGCTGAATCAAGATTTTCAAAAGATTACGAAAAACTTTTAGATTTTCTAAGTTTTCAAAAAAAAAATCGTATTAACAGGGTTTCCGTGCATATGAAAAGTCAAGAGTTTGGACATAGGGTTAATTTTTGTCATAAGTATTGAATTTGAGCAAAAAAAACGACCAAAAGTCATGTATTTCAGCAAAGAAACGTCCGCAAGTAATAAAAATCGATATATATTTATTCGCGTCTTTCGGATCGCCGGACCTTCGCGACTTTCGGATCGCCGGAGTTTCATGTACTATTTTGCAAAGCTGGAGTTTCGTGTCTTCCGGATCGCCAGAGTTTCGTGACTTCCGGATCCGCCGGACTTAAGCGACCTTTGGAACGCTGGAGTTCCGCGACTTTCGGATCGCTCGTGTTCCGCGACTTTCGGATCGCTCGTGTTCCGCGACTTTCGGATCGCTAAGGTTTCTTGTCTTTAGGATCACTGGAGTTTCGGATCGTCGGACTTTCAGACTTACGGATCGCTAGAGTTCCGCGACTTTCGTGTTACGTGTCTTCCGGACCGCCGGACTTTCGGAACGCTAGAGTTCCGCTACTTTCAGAACGCCGGAGTTTAGTGTCTTTCAGAACGCCGGAGTTTCGTGAATTTCGGATCATTGGAGTTTCGTGAGTGTCGGATCACTGGAGTTTCGGATCGTCGGATTTTCGGAACGCTGGACTTCCGCGACTTTCAGAACGCCGGAGTTTAGTGTCTTTCGGAATGCCGGAGTTTCGTGAATTTCGGATCACTGGAGTTCCGCGAATTTCGGATCGCCGGAGCTCCGCGACATACGGAACGGCGAAGTTTATTGATTTCGGATCGCCGGAGTTCCGCGACTTACGGAACGCCGGAGTTTATTGTTTTTCGGATCCCCGGAATTTCGTAAATTTCGGATCACTGGAATTCCGCGACTTTCTCGATTTTCGGAACGCCAAAGCTTAGTGTCTTTTGGAAAATCCGGAGTTTCGTGAATTTCGGATCGCCGGATTTCCGCTACTTTCTGATCGCTGAAGTTTTGCTACTTTCGGGTTTTTTTTTTTTTTCAATTTTCAGATGGCAGGAGTTTTTAGATGTTCTGATAGGCAAAGTTTGCGAGATTTTCAGATCGCTGCAATTATTAATATTAGAAAAAAGTCATTGATTTTAAATTCGATGAAATTTCCGGTGGTAGAGAGTAAGAGATGTATCCTAAATTTAAACTATTATTTAAAAAAATAAAATTATGCCAATAGTTTTGCCAGTAGGCTTCTCTGTAATTTTGATTTAACTGGTGATTTATAAAGTGTTTTTTAATGCAAGCGCAACCCTTATTAGAAGGAGGAATGCAATTGCACTATACGACACACTTATAAGAGAACAAAGAAATTCCTGAAATAATTAATCAAAGAAAAATTTAATACATATAAAGCATTACTTCTCCAATAAGTTCACATTAAAGAAAAAAGATTTTTTTCACTTTATTAATCTAATTACATTTTGAAATCATTTTATGGTGTAATAATTTATTTCTAAATTAAATTTGTGCACTTGCCCATTAAACATGAAAACTGTCTACACAAACACTATAAATTGTTTACTATGTTTGTGTTGTCAACTTTCGAGTTGTTTCAATTTGAATTTTTTATTTTTTTTTATTTGAGATGCTATTTATATAGTCATGAAAAACTGTTAACTTAGAAACGGAAAGTCATGAATTTGGGACTGTCCGTTTTGGCAGAAACCCTATATTGTTCCTCGCGTGATTTCCTCTTTTTTGATTTTGGCCACTTTCACCCCTGAATTTCAACAGGTGGCCGACGTTTTCAAGTAATAAAAATGCTTTACTGCTCAAGGTCCTGATTGCAAATAGCCTACAATGGCTTCAGGCTAATCTGGTTTTTATAAATTAGATTTTGGATTTGCCTTACTCCTTATGGAAATTAAGGCGATGGTTGGACAAATTACATACAGTAGATAATCGGGCTTTGTAGGGCTGCTTATGCTTAATGTTCGCCTTTTCTTCTTGGCTATTTGCTTCCCTGGTTGGAAGTTTTTGAAGAAAGGAATTTTACAGTCCATCATTCTTTGTTCAATAAATGTTTAGGTTAGGATTGGTTGTTAAACATACATTTTCAGGCTTGTGTGTTTGGTCAGGCATAGAGTTAGGTCAGAGACCCGTTAGGTTGGGAGGTATAAAACATACCTTGTGGGGTTTTGCCGGTTTAATTATTGAGAAACATCATTGGCGCTTTCATTGTAATAGTGTAATCTTAGGAGTTCTTATCGATGTATTCTGGTTGCTATATCGACATTTTTAACTAAGTCTTTTCCGTAAGTGGGTGCACGCTAATTGGATCCAAAGTGTGTACCATGTGGATGTCGCTCTTTAAAATTGCTTTGGGTGCCTAACCAGGTGTCGGCTCGTCACTTGACTGTGGTTCGAAATTACGACTCCCGTCGCCAATTACCGTGTTTGCTTGTTCAAGTGCGACCATAATTCAACCTGACCAAAACAAACTCTTTTAAATCGGACTCGCGATAACACAGCACCACTTGCATACATCCATTGACCCACATAAAAACAGAGGCGGCTCATTTCACATTCCGGTTTTGCGAAAAATGTCGCAACTCTCTTCTTAATACCTACCCTCCCCCCTTCGGCAACGTATCAGATGACCTTTGGCCACAGCAATGGGCACTTCCAGCTCGCCGGATTAGTGTTTATCCTCTTCTGTTCTTCGCAACATTGTATCTTTCACTTGTCTGCATGAAGCGATGCTGCTTGTTGTAAGATTGTGACAGGTAGGAGAGGTTTTTATCTTTGTAACATGTAATAAAGTTTTTTTTTGGGGGGGGAAATGATAATAAGTAGGGTATTTTCGTTGGATGTGGAGCTGATAGTGATTTGGATAGTTTTTTAATGATGCTCAGATGAGTCAGATGTAAATTATTTTCCCGGATTTTTATATAATTAAGCAATTTGATTTTTTACTTAATGCATTTTTTTAAATGTGTTTTGCATACTTTATTCAAACAATTGAAATAGTTTCATAATACTTTAATTTGAAATAGTTCTGAAATTTAGTCTATTATGTTTACCTTGTTAATCTCTGGTCAAAAATCGTATACATTAAATATATTGGGAGAACGTAACAAAATAGAAGCCTCCTTTTAAAGTTCTAACTGTCATATCCAAGTCTTAGTGTTCCCAAATCATTTAAATAATTGTGTGGTCGTTGGAAAACTACTATTTGAAATTCTAAATTTTTCGATCATGTCATAAGCAAGTACTTTAAAAGTTAGAATCTGGGACCTCTCTTGGGCAAGTGATAAGTGCCAAACGCTTCCACATTAAAAAGAAAAAAAGATGATGCGGACATAATGTCCGCGTAAGTATTAACGGTTTTTTCAACGAATTGCAATAAATAATGCAAATAGACTCTACGAAATAAATCGAGAGCATTTAAATTTTTATTTAAATGCCCAAAATACGTACTTAAGTAAAAAAATTTGAAAATCTCACCTAGCTAGTCAAAAGTTATCAAAACCGCCAAACATAATTAACAGACGAACATACCTGTGCCCAAAAATATTTCAGTTCATGCTTATTTCCTCTTTAGAAATATAAGAAATTTTGACACCGTCATGCTTCTTTAGGAGAAAAATGAATCATGCTAAATATTAAACAGTATTAGTTGTTAGCTGCAAAGGTATTGTCGTGGCGTCATAAGTATAATTATTTGCCGATTCATTATTCTTTCTAACCCACCTCCGTCTTCCAATTCTTTGATTCTGGGTGTCTTTCGTATACGAAACACTTTACGGGTCAACACCATGACTCCAATGAATTTCATTCGGATCTAAAATTACAAAGTTCTGTTCTTGGATTTTTGTTGCGTTAGTTTTTGAACAATTTATGAATATATTGACCGACTATTGACCCACTATTATGAATATATTTGACCGACTGCTTGCGGCTTACCACAGTTGTCTAAATTAAGGTATGTGATGTGAAAAAAGTTTTTTTCCCCCACCATTTGGTTGGTGAATGATAGATTTTGTTTGATGTTCTATCCCGTTTTAAAATTTGCTATCTCTCAAGTTGAATCTTTCCAAGGGGAATCAGTACCCAAATTGGACTAAGAAGTGTAGAGACAAATAATAGCAAGCTAAAAGAAAACGCTAAAAGAAAAAAGAAAAACAAGCGCTAAAAGAAAATATTCGTAAACTACGTTATATTTCATTTAATTTTATTTTTAAGTACAGTTTTATCGTAATAATGAAAAAAAAAATCATTATTCCGATTACATTAAAAGATTGATGAGAGACTATTTAATGTACATTCAAATTATTGATTTTATGCCTGAACACATTTTGTTTTCAATACTTTAGGGTTGAGGAAATGTACTTGTCCATATAAAAAGTTTAGCAGTTTTAAAAGTAGAAGTCTATCCTTTTTATTTTTATTGCGGTTTAAATATAATTTTTAAATTTAAATATCTTAAACATAGCGTTTTTTAGTGTCTGTAATCTGTAACTTTTAGTGTCCTCATTCGTGCAATAAAACTCCTTTGTGAAAGTAGTAAAACATGCAAACATTGTATATTTCTGTCGTGGGTATGTAAAGTAGAGTACCTGGACTAATTACATAGACCATTGTTGTCAGCACTAAAAAAACTTTAACCTATAAGAAAGTATGCTAAAAGACTGATTATTTCAGAGCTAAAATGGTCCAAGTTGTGATTACTGCAGTTTACCTGCCTACGGTAGATTTGTGTTTACTACCAGAACGGGGTCAACATCTGTTAGTTTCATTTTTTTTTTAAATATTGCGGAAACATTCCTCGTTTCCTTTCCCGTTCACTCAAACAATGAATGAATAATATTTCATTGAAGAAAAAAAAAGAGATTAAAACTTTTATATTTGGGAGATTTTCAGGTTAGAAACTTTATTAAAATTTATTTATACTGATGTCGTCTAAAGTACAGTGGCGTTTACGGGTTTGTACGGGTTTTTTTTTATTGCAGCTCCCTGTAAATATTTCTAATCTCTAGTAAATATTTTTTACTCTACTTTGTATTAGAATGTTTCAGTAGAGATTATATATCTTCGGTGAAGTAAATATGTTTCGTTTGAACTATATTCGAAATGGTGTTTTGTGAAACGAAGGTAAGTTGCTTTACATTATTTACCAGTACGCTGTGAACCGTTGTATACTAAGTTAAATTTATTTAAAATTAGCGTTTCAGATTTTTAAACGCTTTTTAATTAATATTTCTACCCCAAAATTATTTTCATCAAGTTCATCTCATTTTCATGAAGCTATTTTTTAGTCACGCAAAAATTCAAAATGTGTCAAAATTCTCAATAAGTAAATTATAGGAAATAATATAATTGAAACTTAATACTAAATAAAATATCTTAAAAGTTGTTTAAATAAATGTTTTCGTTTTATGTACTGCTTCTCTTATTACCCAGTTCTCCCCTACATATATACTTTAGTTAATTTTATACATGTTTCCTTAGTTTTTTGTAGTAAATAAGTTGCATAGATAATTCGATAAATTAAAATACAAAACTCATAAAGAAAAACCATTTTTTTTAAATAAAAACAATTATACTAAAGCCTGCGAAACGTTAGACACAGACAAAATTGCGAAATTTACTTGACATATTCCTTTGATTCTAAAATTTAATTGAAAAGTGTATTATTCTTCAGAAGTCTTAATTGTGTCGTTTTTTTTAAACAAAGACCTTGGTCTTTCAAAAATATTTATTTGTTTAAAAAACATATATATTACTTAAAAAGAATTTTCCTAGCAATTTTGCTATGCGCAATCTTAACTTTGCCCTTGAAACAGAGATTACTTATTGATTTTGAATTATTTGCGCCACACATTGATTCATTAACATTAGTCTAAGATGACAGGCTTTTTTACGACGTTTTCTCGTACGATCTTAGTCCTGATAGTTAATTACACATAAATTCTGAAATCTTCTTTCTCAAAATTTATAAAGTACTGCAAGCATTGCCGTTTCGTGAGTAGCTAATTATTAAATGTTAATGCAAGTTTTATTGTTGTTAATTTTGTTAACTGTGTGTTAGTTATGGTTAATTAACTGATATCATTTATTAATTGAATGTTAATTATGAACTGATCATTAGTTTATTGCTAACTTGTATTTTATCAGCAAAATTTATCAAATTTATTATTTTCTTTCTCTAATTGTGAATTAAATTTTTTTTAGTATTGACCAATAATATTAATTAAAGAAAAATGTTTTTTTTTATCGTTTCTATAATGTTAACTATAGACACGAGTCGCTCATCTAGTATAGTGGTTTCAACCCTCGCTTGCCAAGCGAGTGGGCCCATGGTTCGAATTCCGGGTAAGGCATGGATATTTGTGTTGCCTGAGTACATGCGGAGAACGTGCTCGTTAAATCTGTGGGTCCGAAAGTCCTGTGGTCGGTCATAGCGCAGTTTACCTGGGTGCATCATCTGCATGTGGTCTGGAGAAAATAGCCCCCCCCCCCCATCCAGCGACATACCTAAATTGTAGAGGTGGCGCCATCTTGGAGTAGAAGTCAGACATCCACCCTCTCATGGGTACTCAAAGGCCTTGTGCCAACGTATGCTTTGGTTTTCAGTGTTTTGTTTAGTATTCAACCTAGCTGGCCTGTTGTTAGTCAGTTGTCTATTATTGTATTAGTACATATATAATGTGAGATGGAGTTAGTTCTTTAGTTCATTTGGCCCTTCAACTGTATACGCCCTGTATTATATCGAAATAAACCATTCCTGTTTTGATGTGTTTATGTTAGAAATCGTTGTGTTTCTGTCGGAAAGCTATATATTTTAACGGAACATACTCTCAGCATCGAAGCCCAATGTCATCAAGGTCCTTATTTGTACTAAGCTGATACAACTCAAAGCATTTATTTTGAAAGATATAGCTCAAGTATTATTAGATACTTCCGTACTCCCCTGATTTGTTTTCGGAGAGAGATAAATTCAAAAAGGCGAGGATTGAGAAGGAGATGAAAAGGAGCAAAAGACCAGAAGATTTCATCGATTAGATAAACGTTCTTTTCTTTTTTTAATTGGTTTTCTAACTTTCTTCCTTTCCATTAAATGATGCGTTGATTGAGAGTGATGCTAAGAGGTCTGCGCTTTCAGGTCAATAACTTTCTTAAAATCTCCGGGATATTTTTTTTTCTTATGGTAAGTAAACTTTCTGGGAATTATAATTATCGTACGTGCATAAATATCTTATGGTGTATAAATTGTTGCCCTTATGTTTGATAACATGGCAAACAGATTTATCGAGTCGAAGATATCATTATTGAAAGAACTGCACTGTGAAAAAAAATCTGTAACCATTACAAAACATTTTTTTGTAAAAAACTTTTCCTAGAAAATTTCTAGTAAATAATTACTAAAAATAGTGCTGTAAAAACACATAATATATTTTTGTTAGCATTACATGTATATATCATGTAGATTTACAGGACTATTTTATGTATCCCGCACAAGTAATGTTTCAGTAACTATACAAGAAAATTTTACGGATACCACATTTTCCGTGCAATTGCGAAGAAAAACAAAATGTCTACTTTCCTACTACATGGGATCGAACCCCGGTCTCCCGCATGACAGCCGGGGGTACTGACCACTATAATACCGAGGAATAGCAGACGGCCGAAACCCGGGATCGAACCAGGAACCTTTAGATGATCAGTCTGACGCTTTCCCAACTGTGCTATTTCGGCACATAGATCGCTATTAAATTAGAAGTTAAATTCATTTGAAACAACCAACTGAAGTATAAATTTAAAATGGCGATTGCCTAATTGAATCACGATCGATTAGATTAGGTTAGGTTTGAATTATAGTCGCACTAGAGCTACACGAGGGCTATCCAAATCAAGATCGAGGCTAAAATACTAGAAATTATTGTGTAACTTCAGAAATGAAGATTTCTGTTCAGAATTGCAAAAACTTTTTTTGTAAAATTGGTTATTTCTGTAACATTACTAAAAAAATTTCTGTATGTTTACAGTATTTTTTTCTCAGTGTGGGATTAATTCTCTCTCTTCTTACGGGGAACTTACTATGATGTTTAGTATATTACCCAAGGAAAAGATAAAATGCCCCGATGTACATGATAAGGTGGTAAACAAGAAAGATGAAAACATGAAAGTTATTTGTTTACCAGCTGGAACAGATGATGATTGTTAAGTTTTGGTCAAAAATAAAAATTCTTTAAGCATTTTTGTTTCTGTTGTTGAAACAACGGTCAGACAGTAGACTCTCTGCTGCAACAGAATGAATAACACTTTATTGTGGTAAATTATTTTTGCAATTTCCTCCTCTCAGGTAGAATGCAAATTAGGCCATTGAGTTATTATACTTTAACGAATAAGGGCTGGTTATAAAATTACGTTTGGCAAGCCTGAAGAGTAATAATATTGAAACGTCAAAATATCGATTTGTGCCACCTTGCCACAGGACCGAGATTCAAACTTGGCAATTTTGCTGAAATGACCAATTCTGCATTGAAATTCATTGATACTGGTTAGCTAAGTATATGATCTGTTATGCTAGGCATAAGCGGGAAAAGAGAAGTGAACCTTCGCCAAAAACATCACCACTCTTCCTCCATGGCGTTACCGAAAGCATTTTCACTGGCTGTGATTGATTTTGCGTAAACGTAGGAGAATAGCTTAGGGCTTAAATGTCACTTGTGTACATAAAACCAATCACTGGCGATTGAAAGTGAGTTCGGTAATCGATAACGTCTTGCAATATGTTTGTCAAATTTTTCGGTGGCGTTAAGACTTTCTCTACCTGCACCAGATGCAACAGCGAAAGAAGCCATCTCTCAGCATCTCTTGGCCTGCATTGGCCTTTAGAGGGAGGATCTTCGACGAGCACCTGGTTTTTGCGATGAAGAAGTTAAGTCCTCATGGATATGAACTGATCCAGATCAGAGAGATAAGAAAAAAGCAGAGCTGTATTGGGGGTATACGGCGGTATACGGAGTATACCCTGTGGTTTGTTTGAAAAAAATAGAGTATACTCTGTGATTATTTTCCAAATTAGCGAATACCCTTTATTTTTTTTAATGAGTTTTACACTTTATTTTAGTTTTCAAAAAGAAAAATCAAACTGCATAAGCTTGCACTCTGAAAATAAAAAATCTGTGCCAGACGATCTAAAACCTCTGCTGATGACAATATCTACTTTGTCCTGATCAACGGCAGAGTGTGAAGTGAACGGAGCTTCAGTTTAATGAGCATCAGAATAACTGATTTGAAGGCATCTTTACTGATTTCTAACGTTTTAAGTTTAATGTTCATTAATGCTAACGGAGCACCAGTTGATCTGTTTGTACCAAAGATACAAGTCGTTTGTACCAAAGATATCATGGTTGGTAAATCATCGATCAGCGACTGATGTCCATTTAAAAGCAGTACGAGGGCGAGAAGAAAAGGAATCTTGCTCTGCCCTGTTGTTTGGGATATTTTTAGGGAAAAATAAATAATTTGCTCTTTTTCCACATTCCTATGTAAGTTACCATTCTTTCTAATTAGTTAAGAGCAAGATTTAAAAGAAAAGATTATTTTATTTGCAGCTTAACCAAGTCCTTTTTTCTATATCTTGAATTAGTTTTTATGCATATTTGTAAATTTTATTGCCAAAAGTACCAACTCATATTAAGAGTACACCCTCTCATTTTTTTTTATATAGGCACAGTATACCCTGTGCAAATTTTACGAATACAGCTCTGGAAGGAAGATGTTTGGCAAAAGTTCACATATCCTGTCCCTCCGTGTATGCATAGCTATAGTACCACTAAACCAATTACCTTTCATTATTTCCAGCATCCGAATACCTAAATCATGGAACTGCACGAAGTGACCGGCAGCTACGGCCCTTGGCAGCGGCGTGTCTTCGCCGTTTTCTTCTACATCAATGTGGTGGGGATATGGCAGAACCTCGCCATCACCTTCCTGGCGCCCAACATGGAGTTCGAGTGTGTGGATCCGGTGCCAATGATGCAGAACTCGCCAAACGCCACTGCTGGGAACAGTTTCGACGACCGATGTGACGTGATGACGCCGAATTCGACGATGGTCAGGTGCAATCAATGGAAGTACGACACGTCGTATTTTTCGGACACCATCGTTAGTGAGGTTGGTAGTCTGATTATATTGCACTCTTAAGACAAACGAGTTAATCTGAGTTAATTTTCACTCCTTTCCTGTGTCGAAAATGCACTACTCCTATAGAAGTGGATTTCACTCTTTTGTTTTGTTAAACCTCTGACAGGATCACTCCAAACGAGTGATTTTAACTCAGTCTGAGTTAATTTTCACTCCTTTCCAGTCTCGAAAATGCAGTTATCCTATAGAAGTGGATTCAAATAAGGGTATCGGGAAGTATAGTTAACAACGTATATAGTTATTTTTGAGCCGAAGTAATTCATTTTGTCGTGATGATCCTCTTGGTTGACTGAGTTACCGAGACAGATCCATTAAACCATGACATGGTTATAGGGACACGCACGCAACCTTCAACTCAACAATACATGAAGCACTCACAATATGGCATTGGTAACAAACTGGTGTTATAATGAATAGAATTTAACCCCAATAACATTCTGGATATATTATGGTTGGATGCCCGCACCTCCAATAGATGTCACTGCTCATCAATACCATAGCAGAAATTTAGTTAAAAACGAAAACAATAGTACAAAACTCGAAATATTTTGTAGCTGGCACAGTAAACCGTAGTCTACTAAAAGTATCCCAAGGATTATATAATAAGTTCCCTCGGCTTTTTATATGCAACTATTTTTCTTTGCAATATAGAATACTGGTAGGAACACAGTGGTAAATCAGTGCCCTCTACCGTGTGGATGATATATTGAGGCTGCGCGTGTTATAACCGCCACACAACTCCCCTCCTAGAACAACAAGGTAAGAAATCGTGCGTAGGCTGCTTCACTGTGCGTTGAGTTGCGCCTCGTACCAAGAAGCATTTTCGGAGAGGGTGACGATCAGGTCCATGTCACCAATGTCCCATTGTCTACCAAAATAAAGTCTCAGTAACCATAGTCTACCAAAAGGATCCTCAAGGTGAGGTTGAGTTACCTCGGCTTTAATGCTACTGTTTTTGTTGTTATCTAGAATACTGGTAAAATGCAGTGGTAAATTTGCGCCCTCTAGCGCGTGGGTGATATACTGAGGTTACGCGTGTGGTAACCGCTACAAATTCATCTCCACCGTGAGAATCCTTTCGGGGTGCTATTGACTGTCGAAATCCTAACATAGTTTGGTATTTGTGCTTACAAAATAATATAGATGCTAACTAAGTTTCTATAACATTATGTTTACAAAATAAGATAATGGAAACTTATATATACTCTTTTAGTCAGTCCGTTTTCAATATATTTTTTACGGCAAAAATTATAAGCGCCATACGGACAAGCGTGACGCGTTTATTAAAAAATAAGTTTTCATGACATTTTGTAAATTTCCTGAGAATAAAAATGGCATCTAAAGGATTACGGATAATAAAGAGTGTATTGTTGTGTCTTCTAGTGGGACCTGGTATGCGATCGAGAGTATCTAGTGTCACTTGCCAAGTCTGTCTACATGGTGGGATTCCTTATTTCGGTGTTTTTCTTTGGCCAGATGTCCGACTGGTAAGCCAGTTTTTTTTTTAACTTGAATGAAACGTTAGCTTCATGTTAAGTCTAAAAAATATATAAAAATTGTTTATGGGAGATAAATATGAGTAGAAAATAAGCATGTCAAAAACAGCAATTTGGTCCAATTGGTTTTGTATAGAATGACAGGGCACATGCGCGACCGTGGCCTTTAAAAAGATTTCTACAGACGGAGAGATATGGTCATATTAACCATCGCCACGTATTCCAAAATGTAATTAGTTTGTTGTTGTTATGGATCTGTACTAATAGTTAGCGATTGGTGATGTGTGCCCATGTGGCATTTAAGCTAAACCCACATACTTTTTTTTTATTACGTATGAACAATAAAGGATCACATGTAACGAGGGCACGCGCCATCGATCTCCTACTCCTCGGAGCAACAGCCCATCTCTGGGCCAAGGCATGCAGTGCCCATTTCAGCTTTCGTGATATGCTCTGGGGTGTTAGGCGTATGTCCCGGTAAGGTGGTCAGCCTCACGCGGAACCCCCAGGGTTTAGTTCCCAACCACGCTTGGTACCCATTTTATCGACCCACTCAAGGGATGAAAGGATGGGTCAACAGCGCCCAATCCGGGATTCGATCCCCGAGTGGCAATGCGAAGCACTACCACTAAGCCACTGG
Source organism: Hylyphantes graminicola (assembly GCA_023701765.1). Lineage (NCBI taxonomy): Eukaryota > Metazoa > Arthropoda > Arachnida > Araneae > Linyphiidae > Hylyphantes > Hylyphantes graminicola. The sequence continues at coordinate 66,869,473 of CM043116.1, read as the reverse complement.
GCCTCTCGCCATCAATCACTGATGAGAAAAAATACTCGTTTTATGTCATGTCGGAAGCTTTTGATGAAGGGCGATGGTTCTCCTCACAATATGTCTCTCCGTCTGTCGTTAGTTTAGAAAATACAATGGTACAAATTACTTTTTTCAAAAGTTTTATTGTTTATTATTCAACTGAAAAAGTATTGTTTTCTTTAAAAATAACTAAATGTCTTCGTCTGTCATTTTCTTTTCGTAGGGTAGGAAGGTATCCGACCGTGGTCGTGTCGTACGTGATTACCTTCGTGAGCATGTTCCTGTCTCTGGCATCCAGTTCGTACTGGATGTTTGTCATTCTTCGTTTCTTCCAGGCGTTCGGTAGAACGGGACTCACCACTGTGGGAATAGTCTTAGGTGAGTTAGGTCGAGTAAAAAGGCTATTATGTGGCACGAAACACACCATCGCCAATATCAAACTAATGCTTCACTTGGACTGCTTAGACCACTCGCCCCGAAATATTTTCTAATTTGGTCTCGTAAGGCGCGTTTACAAGAGCAATCGAATCCATGGATTGAAGAGCAAACTCGGTAATTTTTCCCTCTTGGGGACTTTCTCCCAGACAAAACCGGAATTGCAGGGTTCATTGGGGGGTTTCGCAAACCCTCAAATGAAGGAGGGTTCGACGTTTCATGCCATGGATTTGGCCCCATACTATCATTTGGGTTAGAAATCCTACTCGACCTCTTTTTCCCAAAATGGGGATTTTGGCCTTCCATGGATTCGATGGCTCATGAAAACGCACCTTAAGTTCTCTCAAATACCGGTTGTGGATTAAAGTTATACCCTTTAAGGATGCATGAGACAATTTTTTCCACCTGCATGACTTCCTTGACAAAATCGAGCAGCACTGTATGTAGTTGCACAATTACTCTCTACTAAGTTTGAATTCTACCACGTATGCTTTCTATTCTCCTTTTAATTGTTTTAAACACAAAAATACAAATACAAAAATTGTCAACCTACAACAGGCCACAGGCCCAACACGGTTGGTTCGAAATATATCTAATTCCTTTCCAATTTCAAGTAACTATCGAGATTCTTCTTAAAATCTTCAACTCTCTTTTGTATCGCTTGTATGATTCTTGTATTTACGATCTTGATTTTTTATATGTCACCAAATGCTTTTAAATCTACAGTTTTAGCACAGTTCTTTATATGTTTCCTACAATTGGGATTTTCTCCTGTAGTTCTGACACAATAAAATTAAATTAAATGTAGCTCTTCCTGGTTGCAGTGATGGAGCTGATGGGCCCCGAGCACCGCACCCAGTCGGGGATCGCCATCCAACTGGGCTGGTCGGTGGGGTTCGTGTCCCTCGCCTTAGTCGCCTACTTGGTCCGCAACTGGTTCTGGCTGCAAGTCGCCATGGCCGTGCCCATCGTGCCGCTGGTGTTGGCTTATAGGTAAGGATGTGACAAAATCTTACACTCTTAAAACAAAAGAGTGAAATCCACTCCAGTTGCAGAAGTGCATTTTCGACACTGGAAAGGAATGAATATTAACTCAGACTGAGTTAAAATCACTCGTTTGGAGTGATCCTGTCGGAGGTTTAACACACAAAGGATCCACTCCAAAAGGAGAAGTGCATTTTCCGGACTGGAGGAGTGAAAATTAATCAGACTGAGTTAAAATCGCTCGTTCGTTTTAAGAGTGTACTAATGCCGAGTTTAAAAGTTTTTACGTCGAAGCTTTACGATAAGGATTCGACTTGCTTTACTTTAATTATTCTGGTGACTGTTCGCCCCCTTTGATGACAAGGAGTTTAAAAAAACAATAGTGCCGAACATGAAAGTTTAACCCTCTAATGCATGAATTTTTTGTTTCGTCCCCAAAAATTATATTTGTATCTCTAATGCTCATACATCACGGGAAAAATACGGAAAAAAATTAAATGCATCAAAATTTAAATAATTTCATTTTTTTAAATTTGTTACCAAACGGTAACACCATGCATTAAGCGCTGAATAGATGGTTAAAGGATCATAGGAGTCTTACAAATGTGCAAAGAAGGTACTACAAAGCATAGTTTGATCTTTTATGTAATTTTTTAACTACTCAATATCTAAGCATAATTTTTATACGTAATTCTACAAGATTTATTTAATATGAAACAAATTTTAAAATTTATAAAACTTTAGCCAAAACTAAAATAAATGATATTAAACATAAAGCTATTTGAACACATTGTGATTAGGCTTGCGCGGCAAATTGTGAGGTCAAAATTGAAGACATGACCAAAAAAATGACTTTATATTGTACAAATATGTACAAACAAAGACTAATAGCTAAATTCTCAGCTCAATTTTAATTAGAAATTATTTTTAAAAAAATTAAAATCAAAATTTTAAAATTTTTATTAATTTTTTTAGAAAAAGTTCTTAAAATAATTTCTAATTAAAATTGAGCTGAGAATTTAGGTATAAGTCTTTGTTTGTACATATTTGTACAATATAAAGTCATTTTCTTGGTCATGTCTTCAATTTTGACCTCACAATTTGCCGTGCAAGCCCAATTACAATGTGTTCAAATAGCTTTATGTTTTATATCATTTATTTTAGTTTTGGCTAAAGTTTTATAAATTTTAAAATTTGTTTCATATTAAATAAATCTTGTAGAATTACATATAAAAAAATTATACTTGTATATTGAGTAGTTAAAAAATTACATGAAAGATCAAACTATGCTTTGTAGTTCCTTCTTTGTACATTTTCAAGACTCCTGACCCCTTAAAGTTCGGGGTACGAATATTTATCTTTATTCAAATTATTACCTTTTTTACTTTTTATATTTCTAATAAATTATACTTAAAAATAAAGGTTATTGATAATTTTATTCTATAAGAAGTTTTATTATTCTATAAGAAGTTGCCGAGGCACACAGACACATAGTTTTAGGTATAAAATCTTTAATGAAAATGTGTATAACAAACAAAAAAGAGCATTAATATTTAGTACATTTAGATTTTGTTAAACAGGAAAAATTAGTTATTAAACTAATTATGAATAGTAGTTACTTTTGAAACAAAATTAATGTACAAATAGAAGGCAATAGCAGGTTCAGTACAAATAGCAGGTATTTATGAATAAAAGTATAAAAAAAAATCATTTTTAAACATAATTTTTTAAATGGCAGAATGATACGACATAAAACAGTTATTTTTACTCTTAAAATCAAGTAGTACCAAGCATTTTAATCACTGAACTCTTGTGAATCCGTTACAGAGATACACGCAAATCAGCAAACAAAAGTTGTGCTTAATGCATGATGTTACCAAACGGTAACACATGTAAAAACCAACTACAAACTACCAATTTTGAAAAGAATGATTAGAAAACTACTAAATATAGTTTAAAATAACCCTCTTGAACTATAATATTTTTTTCAAAGCAATTTAATTGTATTTAGTACTAGTATTATTACTTTGAATTCTGCCAAACACGTAAATTCACAACAGTTAGAAACTTCACTTTTTAATTTTGAATACACTTTTACTACTGTATATTATGAGGGTTATTATTAACTAAAACTTTAAAATGGAATGTTATAGATGAAAAAAACACAAATTTGTCAAGAGGGAGGTCTATTTTTAATAGAATAAAGTGGATTTTGTAACTTGTTACCGAACGGTAACACTATGCATTAGAGGGTTAAAATCGACAAACAATATAGGACAGAAATTACATAAGGTCTGTATGCTTCAGGTCTTGAGTGGCAACAAGAAATTATGAATGAAAATAAATTCTTTCTCGAGCCTCGGTTGGTGATTCAATGCTACGAGGGAGCAGCGAGAGCCCCAATCGGAAGCACCAATCAAAATGAATGATTGCTGGAAGGAACTACAGGGTGTTCCAAAATTGACCGGAATTGTATAGGACGCAATTCCTAAATATTTACCCGGCCCCCGCCAATGAAAAACGGCTAACTAATTGGCCGCCCTTTCGATCGTGCATGAAATCTTGCACTTGTGCTACACAAGAATGTAGAACTTTTAGTTTGGTTTGGTTGAATTTACATCTGATAAAAATTACAGGTTCAACTAGTTTTCAAAAAAATAATTTTTAGGAGGCTGCTCATTTTGATAGGTTGTTGCATTATTGTTAAAAAAACTTGATGTTGACCATCAGTCTATGCATAACAATTATTGTATTTTGCTTATTTATGCTGGGTAGGTATGCACATATACAGGGTGGCTATAAAATAACGCTCGCTATTCGGGGTGGTCTGTAGCTTTAATGAATAATCCAAATGCAGAAGACTTTGAGACACTTACTAATCAAGAAGGGGGGAAAGAATGGAATCATAAAAAACAAACTCGTCTCTTGACCTGGGTTCTAAATTACGAGGCGTAATTGGATGCGTTGGCCGTAATTAGTCATAATTGGCTACGCCGCGTAATTTAGTACCTTGGTCAAGAGACGAATTTCGTTTTACTATTCCATTCTTTATCGAAGAAAAGAAACTCGTCTCTTGACCAGGGTTCTAAATTACGAGGCGTAATTAGCTGTGTTGGCCGTAATTGGCCATAATTGACGACGCCTCGTAACTTAGAACCCCGGTCAAGAGACGAGTTTGTTTTTTATGATTATTCTTTTTTGTGATTATTTTTTAATATTCTATCTTTTTTATGATTCCATTCTTTCCCCCCCCCCTTCTTGATTAGTCAGTGTCTCAAATTTTGAAGCATTTGGACTATTCATTCAAGCTACAGACCACTCCGAATAGCGAGCGTTATTTTATAACCACCCTGTATATTCCGGTGTGTGTGCATGATCAGAGACACGCTTATAAGATTTCGTCAAGTAAGACAGCCACAGAAGGATTTTTTACTGACAGAGAAAGGAAGTACACCCAGGGCAAAGGCGGGAATTGAACCCGCACTCATTACAGCGCGCGGACTGCTAGCGTTATGGCCTGCGATCCAAACCACTCGGCTATCGATCCCCACATGACACCCTAAATTGTCTCAGTGTTGGTAGATGGTGCGGTTGGTAGGTTCAGTCTCTACATTACTATAGAACTATTTGGTCCCAACACATGCCCATTTCGACAAACTGTACATTTCTATCGCAAAACGTTTAGCTTCTTCCAATTTTCAAACATCCAGCTCGAATTTGAAACACACCAAATTATTTAAATCGAAATCCAAACACAAAAATTCCATTTTCGTAGTTACTAATCATTTTTAATAGTTTTAGAAACTGTGATGTAACAGAATCTGCAAATTGTAAAATTACTAGGCAATATGTCGATTCAACCAAACCAAACTCAAAACAAATGCATCCCTTCGTCAACACATTCTCGTGCTGCCCTGGTTCAAGTATGCAACCACGACCAAAACGCGTGATCAATTGGCTTTTTACTATTTTTCGGAGGGGCCGGCTCAATATTTCGGAATTGCATCAATTCCTATTCCGGTCAATTTTGAAACACCCTGTATGTCACCTGTACAAGAAAAATTTAGTACAGACACAACTAAAATACCGAGTGCTAGACACTTAATTTACTAGTTAGCTTTAATAATCCTTTAGACCGGCGGTCAGATGCCGCTAATTTAAAATTATGAGACTAAATTTAAAGTTTTATCGAAAAAATTGCGTTAAACAGCATCAATGCCAGCAACTTCTTATAAACAAAGTCATTTTTATGCAAATAATGAATGGTACAAGTCAGCTGCTTTGGTATCGATATTTTTGAAGAGATAAAAAGTGGATTATGTTACTTGTTGGCTTATGGCAACAGTATGTACTAGAGCAGGGGTTCCCAACCTTTTTGCACCTGCGTACCACTTGACTTTTTGAGAAATGTTGGCGTACCACCAGACCTAAATATTTTAATAAACGTATAATATTTACTTTTCAAAAAGTCTAAAAAGGCTTTTTGAATTAAGTTCCTGAGAATTTTATTTAATAGTGATATACTTGTTTATTTATGACATGCTCATAATAAAAGAGAAATAAAAATATTAAAATTATATTAATTTACAGTTTTATTTATTACCCAAAGTTCTGAAAAAATACAAATAAAAAAATAGTAAAAACTCAGCAAAAAATTAATCATCATACAAAATATAATTTTATAGTCTTTAGTGCGAAACTTGTTGTTTGCCTGTGCTAAAAAAATCAACATTAGGTGTAATGGAACTTATCTTCACTCTTAAGTCCTCTTCAACACTTATTATGCTTCTATATTTTTTATGAACAATAGTGCAGAGAATCCACTTCTCACACAAGTAACTCGTAACAAATCAAAATGACATCAAAAATAGTACACACTAAAAAATTTGGTCTGAATTTACTTGCAATTACTAAGTAAATTTACAGGTATCACACCATTTACTAGAAAATCACCTGTAACCAATCTCTTATAGTAGGTTTACTAAACAAACTGCTGTAGTAATACTAAGTAAATTGATGTAACGCCTACAGCGCCCCCTGTCTATCTTCTCTAGAGATGCGTCGTTTTCCTTGCAGCATTGTTTCTCGACATTTGTTCGATTGGTCATCGGATTTAGCGAAAACTCACCGGTGATCGTATCTGTAATTTGAAAGAGCGCGAGTCAAAATCAGCAATCGGTGACGAAATTCTATTAATAAATTCATAGATTCGATGTCGGTCAAAGGTAAAAATTCAATTTATGTACGTTTCATCTTAAAATTATGACGAATTGATAATCGCAAAGATAAGAAACAAAAAAAATCAATAGTAAAATTTCTTAATCAATAACATAAAACTTCTTTAACAATCATGATTTTAACCTCTTTATTTACACGCAAATGAAGAGCAAGTCCCAATGGCAGCGAGGTTCCGCGCAGTTCCTCGTTGCAAGCGAGCGCGGATCCGGAGATACATGGGTTCGAGCCTCCGCAAATTCGAAATCTGACTAACAAGAAAAATTAGTGGTGCCCTCTGGTTTGAAATTTTTGAAACTGTTTATAGTTTCTTAGTAAACATGAAAATCCCCTGTAAAGCTACTGCAAGTTTCTTAGTAAACGTACAAGCAGAATATCTGTAAATCTACTACAGTTTTCTTAGTATGGTTACTAAGGAAATGTATGTGTTACTTACTAAGTTTAATGCAGTAAGGTTACTAGAAAAGTTCATGGCACCTGAGTTTCCTGGAGATTTTCTAGTAATACAACATATTTTTTTTTACTGTGTAGCATCATGTTGCTCACGTCCCTCACGCGTACCATTTGAAATTTTCCCGCGTGCCATCAGTGGTACGCGTAATACCGGTTGGGAATCCCTGTACTAGAGGGTTAATAAGGATGTAGTATACTTATCAGTACATTAATTTACTATTTTATTTTTGTAGGATTATACCCGAGTCTCCGCGATGGCTTCTGATGCAAGGTAAGAGGAAGAGACTGGAGCGCCTCCTGACAGAAGCATGTAAAGTTAACAAGAGGGTATTGAAAATTCCTGTTAAAGACCTAGATTTCATGAAGGCACAAGGAAAGGTATTTTCCACAAAATTAAGCTAAATTATTTTTTTAAAAAAATGAATGCACAGATAGTGTAATTCTGACGTCACACACGTTCATTTTCTGATTCGGTAACCTAATCAGGATTCCTAATTTCGGAGACCCGAAAGCAAGTTTCACTCATAAAATTCTCAACTAGGACCATATGTTCGTACTTATTCATTTGGGAAACAAACCCGTGCGTTTGGGTCATTGAGAAGGAAAAAGACGAATTATATTATTCCGAACGAAGCGCTAGCATAAATTTCTGCGAGGATATCGCAGACCGACCGAAAGTTTCGTTCTGAATAACTCTAACATGCCTATGCTGTGTGGAAGGGACTATCTAGCTTTCATGAAAGTGCCACTCAAGCAATCAAGCAACTAACAGCTTTATTTCGAATTCGAAATATACCAAGAAATTCGGAAATAACTAGAAAAGTCTACTTCCGTGTTACTTTCATGCTCACTGAAGTTCTTATAGTTAAAAGATAAGAAAGGTATAAGAGCAGATACCGAACAAAAATAAAGAATTTTAAAAATGGACTGTTAGAACTGAAGCTAACAGACCAACCGTCATTGGGCGGATAGACAGATAGATGTATGAAAATGTGCAGACAGACGGACAGAAAGTATAAAATATAAAATGGACAAAAAATCTCTGCATACCTTTCTAAAAAAAATATATATAGTATATTGAAAATCGAATAGAGAAAACCGAATTTGAAAGGGTAGTTCAGTCGAACGGACGAAAGTCTCCCACATGTCAATACTCACCCCCCCCCCCCCCTTTTTTTACTTAAAAAAAATTATTTTAAACAAGAAAAAGGAAAGTAGGCTGAAATCTAAAACGCTTGTCATAGTGGATATTTAGTTCACAAAGACACCCAGTCATTGATCTTCGTTGAAATATTAAAAAATAAGCTTTTTATACTATGCATAAATATATTTACTTTAACATCGATCTTTATTTTTAGGAAGATGGCACTAAAAATACTAAGACGTTATACCATCTAATGACTATGCCTAAGATGAGAAACAGGACATTTATCATGATTTATCTGTGGTACGTAATACCGATGCTTTTGTAATATAGCAATAGTTATGTAAAACCCTTCTGATGAATATTACTTTAAGAAATACAAATATGTGCTTAAGAAAATAGAAGTTTTGTTCAGGCTCCATTAGCTTATACATTTGTCGATGCTCTTTGTCACCGCCTACTTGGCATAGTGAATAGCAATTTTCAATACCAGGTACCGGGTTCGAATCCCGGTTGGTAAGGGTATGGATATCTGTTTTTTTTCATAAAGTGTTATTGTCTATGTGATTGTCTTCATCTTTATTTGTGTAAAAAAGTCTAACCTCTTCGGAGACTCTGGCAAACCATCTTTCTTGGGATAACCATAAACACAGCCAACAACTGCTACTTTTCTTTATCGGATTCTAGGTTGTTGAAACTTAACTTTTTCTTTCCATAATAAACCGATTCTAAAAAAATCAGACTATTGCATTTGTAAAATAACCACTTTCAGTTCCAATTACAATTGTTACAAGAGTTGAGGCAATGATACCGATTGTTGATTTAACTAGTAATGCCGAAAATTGATAAGGTTCTGTTTCATTACGAACAAAAGTTCTTATTATTTCTAGAATGAGCATGTATCACGTCTTGAGTGGCTACTGTTCTACAGGAATGAAAATAAAGACTCGATAGGATAATCCTCTGTAGTTGGCGGGGCCTACTGTGTCATACCATCAAAATCGAAGAATTATCAATGAAATCTTAGGATGAAAGCAGTAATGATACTACTTCACGTAAAAAAAGCTACAGAAAGACGCTTAAAAGATGGCGCTTAAAATTCCCACCAGTAATCTTGTAAAAAACTAATTACAGTATAGTATAAAAGCCATAATAACTCATCTCTACCATAGCGATCCTTTTGGTGGACAATGGGTTCCAAAATGCTAATAATAAAGCCAATTGTACTTGAAGATGATGAGGGTAAGAACCACTTGACTTATTAGGAGTCTCCCCGTAATCGTGTCTGCTTGGCGGACTTTGGCGGCAGGAAACCGATTTTTCTTTTTGTTCTTCATTCGCGTTACCAACGTGCTACTCATGTCCACTGATCGTTGGCGTGAATCAGGGTTGCCGCGAAAGAAAAACAAAGCGAGTAACCGGTTTCTTTACACCAGTTTAGGCGATTTCTCTCTATCATCGCCAAAGAAGCTTATTGAGGAAAGCCTTCTACGAAATCAAGCGCCGTTGGCGCAATCGTTAAGATGCTAGCCTTTGGAGCTGCTGGGGTCGGGTTCAAATCCCGGTCTGGCATGGATGTTTGTGACCGTCAATAAATGTTGTTATTTGTCTATATTTTATTAATTTCTGTGTGTCTGTTAATATTCTTTCTGTGTCTGTCCCACTTGACGAAAGCTTATAAGCGGTTCTCTGAACAAGCACACAAGCTGGAATATATATGTACCATACCATACTATAAGAAATCAAGCGGTTTTTCCCCTGTACTCTTCATTTGTAATCTCTTCTCTCGCAGGATGGTGAACTCCTTCATGTACTACGGCCTGTCCTTCAACACCAACGACCTTGCGGGTGATCCCTACCTCAACTTCTTCATTGCCGGGGCCCTGGAGTTCCCCTCGTACGCCCTGCTGTACTGGGCCATACGGGGCCCCGGGCGGCGCCCCACGCTCGTGGCCCTTATGTTTGTGGGTGGGGCGGCGTGCGTCGCCATTCTTGCCGTCCCTGCAGGTAGGGAGACCTTTACTTTCAAGCCCTGGTTTGTAAGGATTGAGGACGCACGACAATTAGGCGCTAGAAAATGCTCTGCTGAAACACGTTTGGACGCTCTAATCCAATGAAACCACGACTCGACTGATTTAAGTTTTACGGAAGTTTAGATCAACGTTATTTATGACGTAGGGGTCACGTGACCACTTGGGCCTATAAGAAAGCAGTCCGAATCAGCAGGTCGAATTTGTTTTCTCATAATCCAGGGTTTCATTCACGTGGTAGATCGAGCATATTTTAAACATCTTTTATTTTTTTTTAGTTTGGAATAATTAAAAAAAAAAGGAAATTTTATATATTAATATTGTGGAGACAAAGAGTTCTATAGTAGGGTGGAACGACTCGCGTACTGAGCTGCCACCTGAAACAATGGCTCACTACGGAGCTCGAATAGAGTGACAATAAAAGTGCTAGTTAATTTATAATTTTGATACTGAGAAAGGAAGTACACCCATGGGAAAGGCGGGAATCGAGCCCGCACTCGTTACAACTCGCGGACTGCTTAATATGAAACATTAGGTATAATGAAGATATTGCAACGGGTTGTCGAAATGGAGATATTGTGATTTCTACATGTTTTAGAATTCCTGCAGTTTATAAAAATGGTGGTTTTGGGCTATTGGTCCACCCCAGACTATCTCTCTACAACCATTCTGCAGCTCGAACATAAAGATCTATGAACTTAAAATTTTGCACATAAGTTCCCAGTACGACTTGTCAGACGTCTTAATAAGGTTTTTGAGAAAATTTTACTTGCGCAAAACTGGCCTAGCTGCCGTAGAACTTTTAGGTTCTCTAAAGTTATTGAAATGACCTAATATGGGGGTACATAAGTTATGTAAAGTATATAGAAAAACCTAAAAAAGATAGATATGCGTTTGAAAAGGGAGCATTCTAAAGGAGCTTTTTAAAGAAAGCATTCCGACCAAGTTTATTTGATGAAAACACTAAAAGAAAGAATGAAAAAATCGAGTTTATAATGTCTTGCCTTGCCTAGGAGCATGAGGCTGCAATTGTTGAAACCCAGTTCCTCCGGTTCAGAGCGGTCTACCTAGAAAATGCCCAGCTTGGCCAACCAAGACATTCTCTCTAATTCAAGATGTTTCGTCGCCAAGTCAGCCGTTGCTGGCAAATGCTCCGAGTTTTCGTTTCCTCAAAGTGAGGAAATTTGAATCGTCATTTTTATGAGGATTTGAATGTCGTCTAATCTAAAGAAATATTTCGTCATTTTTGAGCATGTGAGTACAACAATGAGATTCAGTTTCCTCACAATCAACAGACATAATCGTCAAATCAAGATCGTAAAAATTAGGATTTGCGTTTACTCAAAAGTCACGTGATAGTTTGACGAAACAATCCTCAAAATTAACGAAATCGTCAAAAATGAAAGTGTTATTTCTGAGAGTGTAATGAAACTGTTTTTCTTTTAACCATTTTTCAATGCATTATGTAAAGCTTAGCTATATTTAATTATATTTGTATACATTGATAAGATTTTTCATTTTAATATATTCCTAGGGCTTCCATGGTTGCAGACTACATTCGCCATGGTGGGTAAGTTCTGCGTGACAGGCTCGTTTGGCTTGCTGTACCTCTACACGAGCGAGCTCTTTCCCACCGTGGTGAGGAGCGCCTCGCTCGGCTCGTGCTCGATGTTCGCTCGCATCGGATCGATACTTGCTCCCTTTGTTAGGGAACTGGTGAGTTTTTATTAAAAGTTCATACTTGAGTGCTGTGTGTTTGGAATTTTAATGAACATAATATTCACATAAAGCAGTTCTTTTACACTCTTAAAACAAACGAGCGATTTTAACTCAGTCTGAGTTAATTTTCACTCCCCCAGTGTCGAAAATGCACTTCCCCTATAGGAGTGGATACTTTGTGTGTTAAACCTCGTAAGGATCACTTCAAACGAGTGATTTTAACTCAGTCTGATTTAATATTCACTCCTTTCCAGTGTTGAAAATGTTCTTCTCATACATGAGTGGATTTCACTCTTTTGTTTTAAGAGTGTATGCATGATTTAAAGTCGTTTTAGGGTTCCAATTACAGTATCCACTTTGATAACTTACTTGTGTTTCAACGTCAAAGCAGTAGAGAGTTAAAAAAAGCAAAATAATAATAATGATGATGGTGATGATGACGACGACGACGACGACAATGACGACGACAATGACAATGATAATAATAAAATCGGCATAGTACCATATCAACGGAATCGCATTCATTTTATGGTATTATTGTAGGTTCAGTCTTGTAATCATTTTAAGTTTTGTAATATAGTGCAAGCCACTTAGACAGTTTCGAACAAATAGTTATTTGATTTATTTTTTGGGTTACAATGTAATAAAATTCTTTCCTGATATTTATACGAGACTATACTGATTGATCGAACAATTAAAAGCATATACAAATGTCATAGTTCTCCCACTTTATTCTGGGTGGGTTAAGACTTGTTAGAAAAGAAAATGTCCTACTTACGGTTCTACTGGAGAAATTTTTATCATTTTTCAAAAAGTAGAACATTTAGTACTGTACTGCGAAATACAGTAGGTATACACTCCAAGAAATAACACTTTCATTTTTGACGATTCATGAATCCTCAAGCCCCATTTCGATCATTTTGAGGACTGTTTCGTCAAACTATCACGTGACTTTTGAGTAAACGCGAATCCTCACTTATACGATCATGATTTGACGATTCTGTATCTTGATTTAGAGGAAACTGAATCTCATTGTTGTACTCACATGCTCAAAATTGACGAAATATTTCTTTAGATTAGACGACATTCAAATCCCCATAAAAATGACGATTCAGATGTCCTCACTTTGAGGAAACGAAAACTCGGAGCATTTGCCAGTAACGGAATCGTCAAAATTAAGGAAAATTTCGTCGTTTTTGCGCATTCATTTTTTAAGTGTAGTCACCTATGGGATTACATAGTACTATTCTTTCTGCAGGGCATGTACACGCATCCCTCCGTGCCTAATGTGCTGTACGGCGTTCTGGCGCTGTCCAGCGGACTGCTGTCCCTCCTCCTGCCAGAGACTAAAGGCAGGAATATGCCTGACACCATGGAGGAAGGGGAAGCATTCGGACAGTGAGTTATTTAATTCTGTTTCTCATTGGGAATGTTTCAGGTCTTGAGTGACAACAGAAATTAAATTATTTCTTTCACCTCGTAGGCCCACATTATATATCGTCGATAAGAAAACGAACTTAAAAAAAAAAAAAATTGTCAAACAGGAAAAACTAAAAAACAATTTTTGATGTACTTAAAAGAAATTAGAATATTTCAGATTTTGAGTAATAACAGAAATGCAGAGAGTAAAAATAAATTATTTATCGAACCTCGATTGACGTATTAATGTCACGTGAGAAATGAGCACCCTTTTAGGGGCTCCGAGAGAAGGAAATGCAGAAATGAAAGCTATACCAAAACCGACCTTAAGTTTGCAGCAGAGAAATGTACTACGCGGAGGAATTTGCGTAAACAACGCGGCTGGCGTCGAAGCTTCGCCTGCTCCGATTGGTTGATAATTTGAACCTGATATTCGTGCGCTCTGTTACGTCACAATCGAAGGGAAAAAATAATTAAAATGACACTCTAACTGAAGCTAAACTAATAAAAATAATAAATTTATGTCTTGAAATAACAAATAAGTTTGTTTATTGAATGTTGAATACCTTTTTGTATACGATTCTCGCCCTCAAAAATGAGAACTATTTACCTTCTTTCTCGTAGAACATTTGTATACTGCAAACTTAAGGTCGGGAGAGGTATAGAAGAAAAACGTCCCATCAAACAAGCCAATTCGCCAATTCACCGCGATTCAAAGGTGGGGGATTCTCGTGCTGCTATAATACGAAGTTAATTATACCAAACTCCGTTGAAATTCGAAAATTAAATCGCTGTAATGTGACGTGATGAGTGGGTTAGGGTTTGGCTGAATTATCAGGGCTCTACACTCTTAAAACAAAAGAGTGAAATCCACTCCTACAGGAGAAGTGCATTTTCGACACTGGAAAGGAGTGAAATTAACTCCTAAATCGCTCGTAATTGCTCTTTATCGCTCGTAATTGCCTTAAAAACGCTCGTTTGTTGTTAAGATTGTTAGGTTTTTCTAAACAAAAGACTGATTTCCACTGCTATAGGGGAAGTGCATTTTCGACACCGAAAGGAGTGAAAATTAACTCAGACTAAGTTAAATTCGCTCGTTTGTTTTAAGAGTGTAATAAGCTACTCAAAGGCTATTTCCGACATAGTTCGTAATTTAGAACCTCAGTTCAGTGACTAATCAACACCTAAGTAGGCACCCCTAAGCAACTTTAAGGGCGTCATCGTACGCAGCACCAGGACTTGAGACACATGTAACGTTCTCTCTTCACAGGGCACAAATATCCACTCCTATAGGGGAAGTGCATTTTTGACACCGAAAGGAGGGAACAATTAACTCAGACTGAGTTAAATTCGCTCGTTTGTTGGCGTCAGATTCAACTGGTTTACGCGCTGTAGTTCTTTCTACACTGAGTTCTGGATTTTAGACTGCACAATTAGTTAATAGGATGACGGTGTAGAACACCCAATTGTATAGTGTTGGAGTGTTTCTGAAGCATTTCTATGCGACGTGCAACCAACTTGTGGTGCTGCCACCTAGCAGTAAAAAACTTAAATACAAAATGACCCTACTCAACTAATATATGTATATCCTAATCTATAATTTTATCAATGAATGTAGAGGCAAGCAAGAAAGAAATAAGACCAAACATTCTTCACTTTGCTTTTCTAACTGTAAACAAATCTGAAAATGTCACAAATTTTCTATTTTCTGACCTTTAAAATCCTTAAAATTGGTTTTAAGTTTCAGTTACTGTCACAAATCTTCTTCTTTAATGGACATAAACGCAATAAAAATATGTTTGTATACATTTTAATTTATAAAATCCAATATAATTATTTTCTATTTTTTTTTAAACAGACCTGTGGAAACTCATACCACTCCACCGCAAACGGAACTTTACACTATTCCGGACACCTCCAACAAGTGAACTAAGAAAGGAACATTTCACGGCAGTCTTCCATTGAACAAAGTTATTTTGACTTGTAACAAACGGATGAATGGTTATCATATGTTTGTACTGCATAATGGCATCATTTTTTTCCATCTAGGAAACCAACTTCGTTTTAAAGACGTTGAATAAGGGTATGCAGAGTCTTAATATCTTAACTGACTGAAAAAGCAATGGTCGGACATGTTTCACTTAGTGAGTGGCAACAATTTAACTGGTATTTTCATTTTTGATCCATCTGGAATCACATATGTTTTAACAATACAATATTTTCTTACCTTTATGAAACGAATGTTCGGTAAAAAAAAAATCCATCAGTAGAACTAAAGCTTTTTTCTCTTCGTGAATCACGTTACGTTAGAGAAGACGAAGAATATGCTAATTTTGAGAGGGAAATCGAAACAACCAATGAAATTGCAGGAAATTAAACAATGAAAACATTATCTGAAACATCCCCATTGTAGACCAACCAAATCACGTGGGCTTGTTACAAAGATTTAGAGATTTTTCCAAACAATCAATGTACGAATAATTAAATGGTTTCTGTTTAGTGCTTTTCACTGATCTTTTAAACGGTTAAGCTAGATTACGCAGCTCTTTTTTAACTACTTTACAAATTTGCCAATGGACATGTTTTACGTCTTGAGTGGCAACTGCTCTAGCGGTACCATTTTCATTCCTACACTCTTAAAACAAAAAGTGAAATCCACTGCAGTTGGAGAAGTGCATTTTCGACACTGGAAAGGAGTGAATATTAACCCAGACGGAGTTAAAACCACTCGTTTGGAGTGATCCAGTTGGAGGCTTAACACACAAAGGATCCACTCCTATCGGGGAATGCGTTTTCTAGACTTAAGGTGTGAAAATTAGCTCACACTCTTAAAACAAAAGAGTGAAATCCACTCCAGTTGGAGAAGTGCATTTTCGACACTGGAAAGGAATGAATATTATCTCAGACTGAGTTAAAATCACTCGTTTGGAGTGATCCTGTCGGAGGTTTAACACACAAAGGATCCACTCCAAAAGGAGAAGTGCGTTTTCCAGACCGGAGGAGTGAAAATTAATCAGACTGAGTTAAAATCGCTCGTTCGTTTTAAGAGTGTAGTTCTGCTAGAAGTACATTTGTTTTGGTACACTCGAAAAAAACGAGTTGTTTACAAACTTTTTTTTTAGTAGATCTAAATCTTTTCTCTGTTTGTGAATCATGCTAAATGGCTGTCCTACAATTTCGCTTAAAACATAATATCATCTAAACCAAAGTTTTATGTTACGTAGAATCAATTTCAATCATAGTCAAGGATCCTTGGGAAATACAGATCGTAGTTATTTTTTGGTTCTTTGATATGAGGCCGACAGCCTAACAAGCGGGGCCCAGATGGCCGACTGGTTTGGACTAGAGCCCTGAGTGTACTTCCTTTCTTTGTGACAGTAAAAATTCTTTATGTGTCTGTCTTACTTGACGAAGGCTTATAAGCGTGTCTCTGATCAAGCACACGAGCCGGAATATTTATGTACAGCTGTGGAAATAAAAAAGTACCCACTTGAGGTTATTTCATCCGTTAGTCACCCTATAGAATCGGACCTTTTTGAGATTGTGAACAATTAACATTCTGAGTTAATTGCACGATAAAAAATTTGCATAAGGGGCCGTCTTCATATTAAAAATATTACGAACTTTGAAATTTCTAATAGCAACACACAATTTTAATAACTTAGAAATGTTAAGCACTCTTGAAAACCGTTAAATCTAAGTTTTTGTTACATTTCGATGAATATTTGACGAGTTATTCAATCGAATCACTTGTGGACCTTTTGGGGACCATCTCTAAAATGACAAGCAAGCGTGCATGTAAGGCAGTCTTTATTTATCAACTACACACGTAATCTTATACGCAGTCCCCTAAAGGGTAATTAAAAAGTATTTTGTGATTTACTCAGCAAATTATGAATAAAATTTTTTAAAAATTGGGATTTCGCTCAAACTTCCTGTCTTAAATTTATTTCTTTAAATATATTAAGGGGTTTCTATTCATATATTTTTTAAAAATTAATATAATAATTATTTAAAAATATAAAAATTGCTTTAAATACCCAAATATTAAATGCATTTTGTTTGAGTTATTATAATTTCTTTTCAGTAAAAAATTCGTTTCATTATCTTAATTATTTATAGATCGGCATAGTTTTTTATGTGCAACTCATTTAAGGGGGTCTGGCACCCCAAAATCATTGAAAAAATTTAAAAAAAAAATTAGTGGCTTAAAATACTATATCAACCTTTATTAATAATGTCACAAAGTTTTAAGACGATTGGAAAAATATTTTTGACATTAAAGGCAATTTTATTTTACCCTTTCTTTAGTGAAACGGCCCAGAACGGCCGAACGACTAAGGATTCGATAATGTTATTCCAATCAAATATTACGAGGAAGCAAAAATCCTTCGTAAGGAAATGGGTTAACAATAAAAACTTTAAATTGGTTTTCCTCGGTTTTACGATTTTGGAATCATGTGAATGTTTGGGGGCACATAACTAAAAATGTTATTCATTTAAATACTTGAATTTTTTATGTGTAATTCACAAGTATATTTAAACATTTTAACGCAGGGAATAGTCTGTAAAGTTTTTACTTTTTTTAAAAAAAATCTTTTAGGTTAAAAATATTGACATTCTTCAACGATATTTAAAAAAATTTATATTTAATCTAGTTTTTAGTTTTTCAAAATAATCTTGTGTTAAAATACTTAAAAATGTCTATAGATGAAACTGTGAAAATTTGAAATGGATATATTAATTAGTTAATTCTTGTAAATTATTATTACTTTTTCAAAAGTTATGATTTCAATTATTTTCTTCCTTAAGTTTTATTTAAATACAATAAGATCCTCCCACGGATTTTCACCGTTTCATTCTGAATGCATAATGTATCTATTTCACAAATTTTAGATTTTTTAAAAAAATAGGGTAAAAATAAAAAAGTTGGAACTGAAATAAGGGTTAACAAAAGTACGCAAAGTGCTCCTCTTATTGTTTTGAGCAGTGAAGTTTGAAGCCAAAGCATTTAAAGTAAGTCACGGTGACTAACGGTGAGTAGTTAGTCACGACGGTGACTAACTGCTGGTTGGCAAGAAGATAAGAAATCGACAATTAGTTACGTCCTACAGTTGTCGTGCAATTGAAGTTATACCTTTGACTACGGTCATATTTTTATTACAGACATAAAACATTATCATTCACTTCATATTCTACAAAAACTGTAACGAGATGCAATTAAAAAAGACAGTTTGGGAGGCTAGAAGTCACCAAATGAGTCACGTTGCTCTGTACCACAGTGGCTAAGTAGTTGAAATGATAGTCAAGGACCAGGCTTATATTTTTATTACAAACACATAAAACATTATAGCTTGAATCGTATTCCACAACTAAAATATCTAAAACCAGATGCAATTTCAAATGACGGTGACCAAGTAGAATTTGGAAGGCTAGATGTTAACAAATCAGTCACGTAGCTCGGTACCACAGTGGTCGAGTAGTTGAAATGATCTGGGATCTATGCAGGGCCTGCTCTAGGAAATCTCAGACGAAAGGCACAACTTATTTTGGGGGCCCCTTTACGGAAAATTTTATGTATGAGTTCCAATAATGATGGTACTATATGATCCATGTATAAAATTTTTGCTACAATTTTATAGGCTTCCTTACAAACATCGATCAAAACAATAACGTTAGGTCAATTACTCACTTAAAATTGAGCAAAAAACAAAGTGGAGTATCCGATTTTTTTTAGTTTGCTGATATTTTGGGGATTTACAGCATTTAGCATAATAGAAACTGAAATTTAGGGGCCCCTAAAATTTTAGGGCCCTAGGCCCGGGCCTAACAGGCCTTATGGAAGAGCAGGCCCTGGATCTATGTGAGGTCTTGGAACTCTTTCATGACAATCAGCACGATTGTGAAGTAGCATCCGAATAGGAAAACTCCCAGCTTGACACCACATGGAGTTCCACCGGCTCCCGTGCCCTGCAAGTAAGCAAAGGCACTGCCGTATTCCACATTGCCTATGAGGCTATGCCATTCCGAAGCGTAAGAATGTTTGCGAACCCCGCAGCATGTGAAGCCGACAAGCCACAGCAGAAATCTTGGAACCAGTAGAAAGCCCAGGCCTCCAAGGGTGCCGTATATGCAAGAATCGCTGAAAAATAGGAATGAGTTCTGTACTCTAGTAGGAAAAGGTGTAAATCAGCAAAGTTGATTTTGCTGTTGTCCGGAATGCAAAGCTCTTAACTATACCTCATTTCGTCATTTGAACATGGTTACAAAATACGAGGTGCATGTGGCAGTGCTTAAGCTCTTTGTGGAGGCCAGAAATAGGTTGCCTGAAACGTTCAAACCAAGCTATTTCCATCAGAGACATAACATAGAATGGACTGCGCTTCAATAGTAAAGCAAGTTAGGGATGGAAAACTGAAACCGGTTTTTTGAAAAACCGATGTTTTGACCCCGGTTTTGACAGAAAAAAAAACGTCTTTTTTATG
This sequence comes from Hylyphantes graminicola, assembly GCA_023701765.1. Classification (NCBI taxonomy): domain Eukaryota; kingdom Metazoa; phylum Arthropoda; class Arachnida; order Araneae; family Linyphiidae; genus Hylyphantes; species Hylyphantes graminicola. The sequence goes on along the minus strand of CM043116.1, from coordinate 66,849,557 downwards.
AGGCCTGTCTAAAATTTAGGTATAAGTCTTTGTTTGCACATATTTGTACAATATAAAGTCATTTTCATGGTCTTTTTTTTCAATTTTAACCTCAAAATTTGCCGTGCAAGCCTAATCCCAATGTGTTCAAATAGCTTTATGTTTAATATAATTTATTTTAGCTTTGGCTAAAGTTTCATAAATTTTAAAATTTGTTTTATATTAAATAAATCTTATAGAATTACATATAAAAAATTATACTTATATATTGAGTAATTAAAAAATTACATGAAAGATCAAACTATGCTTTGTAGCTTCTTTGCACATTTTTAAGACTCCTATGACCCCTTAAATGTGCATCAGTTTTATATAAACATGTTCTTTAATCCTGAACGATCCGTAAATAGCATGTCTGTACTAGGAAAGTACGAGAAGGAAACTTCAATGTTTTAATGACTCAATGACTTCAATTTTTAATGACCATAATAATAAGTTTGCATAGAATACTTATATTTGAAATTGTTTAAGCGTTTTGTATGAAATACTTTCATTATTTAATCATAGCAAATAATTTGCATAGATCGAGCTTCTGTTAAAAAATATTAAATTCTCTAATTAACAAATTTATATTCTAATATAGATTACTTACCCCATGCACTTCCCATTGTTGTCTTGCTGCGAATTTTTGTAATCGAAAAATTCTTCGAATAAAAATATAAGGTGTTACCTCAAAGGTAATAAGTTCAACTATACAAGTAACGAAAAAAGAATTTCGGTTAGCTTTGGCCAAGACACGGTCGATGCTTAGTTCAAACTAACGTCTTTGGACAATCGTGATTTGCACTGCTTTTGAGATAACTATGCTTTATCGCTAAAGGAGATATAAAATACATCTTAAACTTGATCGGCGGATGCGAGATAAAGTGCCAAATATTGCAACCTATCTTTAATTTTCCTTTCTTTAGATTTTCCTCGTATAAAAAACTATTAGGAATGTAAATATAGAGTTAAAATATGTTACAAATTTATTGAATTATATTAGTTTTTTTAAATCATTCAACTAGTCGGAAAAGTAATGCAATCTAAAATTGATGCATCCAATTGAGTGTGACTTTTTTAGTGCTAGTGAATGTTATTGAGAAACTCAACTTTTCACGCAAATTAAACACTTTAAAAAGAAAGTGCTGCTGATTTGTATATAAATTGAAGCACTATTTATGCATTACCTTGTAGGAGGTAATGGTTTACACCCGTGCATGTTTTATAAAACTAGTGTGCCGGTTTTATAAAGCTAGTATAAAGTAAAAATAATGAATGTATACTTAGAAAAATCTACGTTAGTTTTATATATATTTTTATTGATATGGATAAGCTCTCGTTTTAGAAACATGGGTTCTGATATGTTACAAGGCAGTCCGTTAGGTGATTTCCCGTCGTTAGTTGTTTATATCCTTCTTTTCTTTCAGAACTATAGGTAGGCAGATGTCTGGCTCAGGCTTCACTTTTGGATTATGCTCTGATGAAGGCAACCTTTCGAAGAAAACTCGACTATTAGATTTCTTGCACAGCAAATGGATTAAAGAAAATATTTATCTTTTAACTCTAATTTTTCTTACACCAATTATCAAATTAACTTTGTTTAGAGTGTCTTACAATCCCTTTATCAAATTAAGGCCATATTTGGTTTATTCGGTTGCTGCGTCGATAAAAATTGGTTTTGTTTAACCCTTTATCGACGACTTTGTGAATACCATTAACGCCTTCATTTCCGAATAAACAGAATAACTTTAAGTTTATTAAAGATAGTTTTCTGTGAAACTTAATTTGTTCGACATAAATTTTTCAGCACTGTTTTCTTTTTTGTCTTACATTTTAACAACTTACATAAACTTAAGCAGAAAGCAAATTTTCGAGTGGATAATTTTATCGCCAATCATCATGAATTGGTTAATTTACTTTGCTACCAAACTATAAACATGATCACACAAACTTTAAAGATTAACGAGAAAATATTGTGGGGAGCCCTGTGGTTAGGATTTCGATTTCCGGATCGGAAGGTCCGACGATCGTGTCCCGGTACCACATGAAGAACCACCGAGTATGTGCCGAGTGCTTGCTCTTTAAATCTATTGGGTCCGAAAGTAATGTGGGAGGTCATTGCGCAGTTTCCCAAGGTCCCTGGAGACTATTTCCCTCACCTTCAGGAACATGTCTAAATTGTGGAGGTGGCGAGCGATAGATGGCAGCATCTGTTACGTATGTGTGTGCGTGTGAGTGTTGTGTCTGTCTTACTTGACGAAGGTTTATAAGCGAGTCTCTGACCAAGCACACAAACCAGAAAATATATGTTCCAACCAACCAAATAACCAACCAAGGAGCAAATAAATAAACGAACTTATAAAATAAACTTTAAAGAATAAGGGGAAATACCGTTTGAAAGTGATATCATCACACATATATGTATAATTCAAACAATGGACATAGCAAAAGAAATGTGGCAACCATGTTTCAGAAGCGTGTAGAGCTTTATGAGATACGATTATTCTATTTCTTTGCTTTAATCAATAAGGATAATATTCACAAATAGAAACTAGTCTTTATCATCCGAGATAGGGACCCTGATAGTATGTAAATGACGCAGAGCAAAGCTTCAATGAATTTAAATGTTTCTGCATACTTTCATCGTATTGTCGTATGTTGAGAGAGGATGGAAGATGAATCTGTGTGAAAAAATCGCTGGTGGTATTTAGACTTTTAAAACCTACAATTGCTGTACTTTTAAAATTGAGACATGTTTCTAAGTCACAAATGACGGAACAGTAAGGTCAACTTCAGTCAATGAAAAATGTCTTTAAATCAATAACGACGGTTGGTAAGAAATTGTGCCTCCCTAAAATAAGCTTTCTGCTTCCGAAAATACAGGGTGAGGCAAACAAAAGTGGCCCCGGTCTAGAGATAAGAATACGAAAGAAATGTTGCCAAGTCTAAAACCAATACAAAAACAAGTTGCTAACTTAAGCTATTGATCTTTTCAATATAAAGCTCAAACAAACGCTTGGCGACTTATTTGCCGGCAACTACGCTACGGTTTTAGAAACTAGTTCAAATGAATTATAAACAAGGTTTATAGAGCTGATCAAGAAAAGTTTCCACTAGTGATTATTTGATTGTTTCGGTCGTTATTTATCGTAGAGAATCGGGCCTTTTTGTTTTTGGTACAAAACAAAAAGGCCCGATTTGTTTACAAGGCATTCTAAATTGATTGCAAGACACAAAATTTGCATTATGGGACGTCTTCATACAATACGAACTAAGATCTGAACTCGCCACTAGTCTATGAGTAGCTCTAAAATGAAGCTAATACGATTCAACCAAAGCAAAAACAGGTTTCAGGCGGCTTCAAGAGTTTTTCTCGCCAAACATTTCATCGTATTCCTATCTCTAGACCGGGCCACTTTTGTTTGCCTCACCCTGTACATAAATCATCAATGCATTAGGTTAAACCAATTTTTTTTTTACCGTTATCTGTTATTATTAATAGCACAGATAGGTTGAAAATAGGCAACTGCAAATAATCAAATTTAAGTTTTAATTTAGAGCATAAATGGTTAAAGCAGTATTTAAACTACTTACTCTCCGAATGCTTCGCCTTCTTCCATGGTGTCCGGCATGTTCCTGCCTTTAGTTTCCGGTACAAGAAGCGCCAGCGACCCGCTGGTCAGCGCCAGAACTCCGTACAGCACATTCGGTACAGAAGGGTGGGTGGACAGGCCCTATATCAGAAATAACATGTAAATGTGACGAAGGTGAACTCTCTCTGACTGTAGACTTCAGAAAAGCATCCCTTTAAAAAATGCTCGCATTTGTGGCTTATATATATTGAGATGGGTAAAAAAGTTCACAAATAATCACGTGATATATTTACATAATACAGTATCTAGAAATACTATAATAAAGTACACATTGCAGATTACGCATCGTCATTTAGTAGTAGCCTTTAGTAGTAGATGGCAGCACCAAAACTCGCCAGGAAATTGTAACACTAGATGACAAAACCACAAATCGACAGTATAACTCTGAACCAGGGGGCCCGGGTGGGCTAGCGGGTTTGAACGCAGCAAATTGTGCTAACAGTCTTTGCAATGTTACGGGCGCTGGTTCAATTCCCGCCCTCTCCTTCATTGTACTTTTTCTCTCTCTGTGTGTCCGTAAAAATTCTGTCTGTGTCTGCCTTACTTGACAAAGGTTTATAAGCGAGTCTCCGATTAAAGCACTCAAACCGGAAAATACATGTACCAACCTACCCACTTTCCTAACCCTGAAACAGAAACTACATAACGGAAGTTACTCGGTGTTTGTTTAATAACCCTTTCAGTCCCAGTGATGCCATTTGGCATCATCACTTTCAATATTTTTTTTCAAAATGTTTATGTCCCGTTATGACATCCAAACACACATCATTCGATTCTTCACACTTTGTTCTATTAGACAATATTTTACATTAATCTCAATAGAAGTCAGAACTACTATTTTTTTATTTTGAAAATAGCCAACAAGCGTTTCACTTGATTTTTGATAAGTTCACTTCAGTTCCACATAATTAAAACACAATTTAAAGTATTTCAGTTAAAATAATTACTAATTTTTTTTAATAATATGAGTAGATACCTTAAAATATATAACTCAGTGTTTTTAGGTAATATATATATATATATATTTTATTTTGTTGTTTTCTACAGTTGAAAATTTTTGGCATTGTTTTAAAAACCATATAAAAAATTTAAATGAATTTTTTTTCTTATGGAATTCGTATATTTGACCTAAAATAAGCTTATTTTGTGAATATCAGAAGTTTCTGTAGTGTAGTAAATTTTTGGGACTGAAAGGGTTAAATAATAAAATTTGTCGGAACTCACCAGTTCCCTGACGAAGGGAGCTAGAATGGATCCGACGCGAGCACACATGGAGCATGTACCAAGCGCGGCATTTCTGACAACAGTAGGAAACAGCTCGCTCGTGTAGAGGTACAGCAGGCCAAACGAGCCATTGACACATAGCTTACCGATCATGGCGAAAGTTGTCTGTAACCAAAGGTATTCTAGAAAAGAAAAGCAACTTAAATTTTAATGCAATTACATTATTATTAAGGAATTTAATTTTTCCCCAGAATCTAAGCATTAATGGCATATTTGCACGAGATCTCACACCTGTCAAGTTTTTTTTATTACCGCAAGCTATTCTTTACAGGCCTTGTAAACAGTGTTGGGCAAATTATAATTTGCAAGAACATTTTAAGATTAACTAATAATTACTTGGTATATGTAACCACAACAACTAACAATTAATCAATTGTAATTGTTGCAAATTACAATTAACAATTATTGAATTGTTAACTGTTGTAGTAACAATTAACAATTAATTAATTTTCAATTGTTTTGTTACTTTTAATTAAAATAACAACTAACTACTTTTTTATTGTCTTAAGTCCAAGGCTTACAGCTTAATTTTATTAAATCTTTACTCATTTTGTTTTAATACATTAAGTGAATTGTTAGTTTTAATTGTTTCATAAAAGAACTAAAAAAGTTAATCGCAATTACCTATTTGCGAGTTACAATTTACATACATTAATCGAACTAATTTAATTTCAAGGGGCAATTAAAAGTTCGATTGCGATTAATTTAATTGCAATTACTTTTTTAGTCAATTAACAAGAAAATTGACAAATTAATTGATTAATGCCCAACACTGCTTGTAACCATGGATATCGTAAAACATGTTGATTTGACGATGCAGTCACTTGTTTTTACTGTTTAACTAATCTTTTATTCACCAATCAAAAAGAGCTGTAAACATAATTTGCTGAAGTTCTGTTAATTACTCACAGAATATTTTTCTTATTTTCCTTTTATTTTTATAGTTTACAAAACTTTGAACTGAGATAGAATAATTACGCGCTAGAGTATGGCGACGCACGCTGACCCACCCACGAATGGGGGCCACAGGAATGTGGGGTGCCGCCCTACTTTGAGGGCACCCCAGTACATCAAGGCGTACGACGGAAACTCCATCAGTTTGATTCTTCGCTATCTAACACATCGTGTTTATCTTTTAATAGCTAACCAAAAACTTACAATAATATGGTAATTTCTTCACCGTGTTTGGCTGCAACGTTATCTCTTTTATTATCCACCACAACTTTCACCATAAATGTTGTTTCATTTAGTAAGTTAGTCCATATGCCATTCCATATCCCGGAACCATGTCTTCACCAGTTGTTCAAGTTTGGAATAACACTGGACCTCGTTCTTTGTTAAAATCATCTGAGCTGTGGGCATCTGAATCGCTTTAGTCAGGAAGATTTTTCAAAACTGAACAAAGATAAATTAACTTTGGTTTAATACTGCGGTTCTTGCTCTCCCGCTTTAAAACACTAGTAGAATATTGATAATAGTTCATTCCTCACTCTTACCGGAATTCACCGAAAATAATCTCAAGTTGCCTTGTTAAAACATTCTTAAAAGCACTTCTTAATTTCGTTTTCACAATAAAAAAAAGTTTTCTGTACCGTTTTTATGTAGTTTACAAAACACTAAACTCAGATGGAATACCTACGCCCTGGCACGGCTAGTATGGCAACGCACGCCGCCCCACCCACAAATGTGAGCCACAGGAATGTGGGGCGCCTCCCTACTCTGAGGGCGCCCCAGTACATCAGGGCGTAAGATGGGAACTCAGCCAGACCAGAGATGAGGAAGTTGAGGTAGGGGTCTCCAGCAAAGTCGTTGGTGTTGAAGGTCAGACCGTAGTAGGTGAAGGCGTTCACGATCCTGCAGTTAGAAAGGTTGTTAGAAAGATATACAATACATATCAACAAATAAACAGAGGAAAACGTACACTCTCAAAAATGAATGCTCAAAAACGACGAAATTTTCCTTAATTTTGACGATTCCGTTTACTGACAAATGCTCCGAGTTTTCGTTTCCTCAAAGTGAGGAAATTTGAATCGTCATTTTTATGAGGATTTGAATGTCGTCTAATCTACAGAAATATTTCGTCATTTCTGAGCATGTGAGTACAACAATGCGATTCAGTTTCCTCAAAAATCAAGATACAGAATCGTCAAATCACGATTGTAAAAGTGAGGATTCGCGTTTACTCGAAAACGTGATAGTTTGACGAAACAATCCTCAAAATTAACGAAATGAGGCTTGATGATTCATGAATCGTCAAAAATGAAAGTGTTATTCCTGAGAGTGTAGACGTTAGAAGAACAAACCTGTTATATTACGAAAAATATTTTTAGTATAGATAAGTTTGCAGAAAGTAACTGTTATGCTACGGAAAAAATATTCACAGAATTTTACCAAAACAAGACAATACAGAAAATATGAAAATATTAGTGCATTACGGATATTTTCTGTATTGCTGGGCAGGTCATGTTGAAAAAAAAGTGTCCAAATTGGCCGGAATACGAACCCAGATCAACAGCGTAAGTGTCAAGCGCTCTGACGTAAGAAGAATGCATGTTCTAATTTTTTTCGTAGTCAAACAGGGAAAAATAGATCTTCAATAAGTGCAAGCTGCCTCAGTGACTGAAGATTTCATAAGTTTACAGAAAAAAATGGGTCCTTTGACAAATTGAACTGTAATTTTACAATACCTTTCTGGAGTCTTCGGGGGAACATTCTGTAGAGAAACAACAGAAATGTTCTATTTTCTAACAGATTATTTGCAGTGTAGTTGAAGTAAAACTGTTACTTGCAGTTGTAACTATGTGCGATAAACTCACAGTGGAATATATTAGCCAACAGTATAATTTAGGCCTTTCCTAGATCAATTAAAAAATTTGCTTTTCTTTAAATATTTTTAACATAGTTTAGTAGAATATTCGGCAAAGTTTAGAACGAATATCATTATATGTATTTAATTCAAAATTTCTAGATACTTACCACAAATATATCATAATCATTGCTCTCTTTCTCATTTTGGGCATCTTCACTAGATGAATGAGCGTTTTTGCGTGTTGGTCATCATTGCTCTTAAAAAAGCCAAAAATATGAGAAATTATAAGCAAGGATTTAATTTGATAATCACATAATTAAGCAACGTATTATAAACATTAATTTAATTTGTGGAAATTTCATGGACTAAACCTTTGACGTTATGAGCTAATTTAAGATTTACTTCTAATGGTGTAATCTCATAACTGGGAATTAACTATTTTTATGAGCGATGAGGTCGCTGTTTAAGGTGCTCTCACTCATCTAAATCTATATTAATAATTTACTTGTGAATGTAATTAAAAAAATTACCTGTCAAGAATTAAAAACTAATAATTAAATTTTCTCGGTGTAGTCCCAATATCTTAAACTACACATAGTATATATAGTTCGCCCGTCACTTCTTAGCATCTCAATTAGTAAACTTGTGTAGTTTTAGTGTGAAACTTAATTTCCAACCAAACTAACCCAACAATCCCTTATATGCTCGCCAAAATGCCATGGGATGGGCAACCATGCCTTTTTCAGGTTCTCTACTTGTTTTCAAAGTGGTATTGGCGTGTTGTGACTAATCTTTCTAGGTCTGATGAGATCAGACTAAGTCCAAAAGAAAGTTAACCTTTAAAAAGTAGATGACCAGAAGATGGGATATGTTTTCAAAGTGGACTTTTCTACAAGCAAAGCATTTAAGATACTCTAAGAAGCAGGGTTGGGTTTTTACCGGTAAAAACTAGTTTTTACCAAGACATGGTAAAAACTTGGTATTTACCGGGAAAAACCTATTTACTTCATATGCACAAAAACAAATATTTCACACTATGTATATAATTTACGCTTATTATATGTAGACACATGTGTGTATAATAGGTCATGTTTCCTAGTAAATAAAAATTATATTCTATATTGTTATCAAAAGATTACATTTTTGGCCAAGACTTGGGAAACATTACCCATTTTAGAATTCAGCATTCTGTAACTATTAATCAGTTAGATGCATCTATGTTCTGGAATCAAAATTAAGTCATTCAAATAATTAGAGAAAAACACATGCATAATGTAAAAAATAGTAAGGTGTTGTTCTAGAAGTTAATATTTGTTTTTCTTGCTCTTGTGGTATGAATATTTTTGAAAAAAATAATAATAATAATCTATAGTAATTTGAATAGAATATTTGTTCTTCAAACGTATCCATGCCATAATGAAAAGAAAACTGAAATTCATCATCATCAACAAGAACATAAATTATTGATTTATCTGGGTTTTTTTTTATTTGGTAATAAATATAATAATATTTCAGAAGGTGGAAAAAACATGTTTTTTACCAAGAGTGGTAAAAACCATGGGAAAAACATGTTTTTACCAAGGCGGTAAAAACCATGGTAAATACCGGTAAAAACCGTATATGGTAAATACCGTGCCAACCCTGCTAAGAAGTGACAGGCGGACAATATCAATACTTTTATCACATGCACATTATGTTTTTAGGTTTATCTAAAAATAAACACAATGTGTCAAAATATCTTTAGTAGATGCATCATAATACCTTGAATAGTTCCATGTCCTTGACTTCCTGCTTCAGTTGCCTCTTGTTCAGCGAAGCTGCTTTCTTGACAAGACGCTCCAGCTTATCCCTTTTCCCTCTCATCATCAACCAGCGGGGAGATTCAGGAACAATGCTGAAGAAAACATACGCAATCTGTACAATCGAGGATAAATGGTTTCGTGACCCTCCCGAAAGATCCAAGAACATTGCCTCTTAAGGGCGAATAATCCCGATCATCCAAACCAAAGTGTCTCTGTTTTTATCCAATGCAAAAAAAAATTATAAGCCACATTTCTCTGGCTGTATTGAATATTTCCAACGTTTGTTAATGATTAATGTAGCTTATTTGCAAGTCTCTATAATCACACCTTTTGGTATCGGTTCAGTAAATTTTGTGTAAAATTATTTATTGAAAATTTTAAAAAATATTCGATCCAATTTCACAAAGTGGGATTATAGAGAAAGTCAGTTGATTTATTATTATATAAAATAACAGTTTGTAAAAATATTAAATACAGGCGGAGAAATGTGGCTTTTAGAAAACATTTTTCCCATTGGATTTACACAGATGCACAATGTGTTGAAGAACCGAGGTCGATCGGGCTTCTTTGCTTTGAAGAGCCATTTATGGCAACACGTCCTTTGTAACTTTAGACATTTCGAGGAACTTGTAAGGAATACGCTATATATGCAGGGAACTTTCGAGAGGTTGTCAATCATAAGCAAGCTGGGGGCGGAACCTCCTAGTTATAACAAATTTAAACAACTGACTCTTAACAAACAAATATGGTTACAAGCACTCTCAATATACCACTTAAGGGTCTCATAAAATATATTTTACTGTTGGATTAACTCCTATCGGAGGCTCTTTGGTTTTGAGACCCGTGGTCAATCTCTAAGGGCTCTTTTGCCCTTAAATGTGTCACTCACCGGAAGCAAAAAGCTATTGGAAGCAGGGCCAGACCTAGTGCGAACTGGAACCAGAACCAGTTTCTGATGAACCATGCCACAGGCAACAGCGTGATGAACCCGAATGCCCAGCCTACCTGGATTAGAATGCCTGCCTTGGCCCTGTGGTCGGGACCCATCATCTCCATCACTACAACAAAAGAACTCAAATGTATGCATTCGGATCCTTTAGATGGATTGGATTTGTATCGTTAATAATGCAGGTAATAAGGTTGTTTATAGTTTTAGTTATTGAGACACACTCCATATACAGGGTGAGTCAAATAAAAGCGGCCCCGGTTAAGAGATAGGAATACGCTGAAATGCTTGGCGAGAAAAACTATTGAAGCCGCCTGAAACCTGCTTTTGCATTGGTCGGATCGGATTAGCTTCACATTAGAGCTCTCATAGACTAGTGGCGAGTTCAGATCTTAGTTCGTATTGTATGAAGACGTGCCGTAATGCAAATTTTGTGTCTTGCAATCAATTTAGAATGTTTTGTATTATCTAAAACAAAAGGTCTGATTCTCTAGGATAAATAACGATTGAAATAATCACTAGTGGGAACTTTTTTTTTTGATCAGCTCTACAAACCTTTTTTCGATTTCATTTCAACTAGCTTCTCAAACCATAGCGTAGTTGCCGGCAAATAATTTGCCAAGCGTTTGTTTGGGCTTAATATTGAAGGGATCAATAGCTTCAGTTAGCAAGCCTGTTTTTGTATTGGTTTTTGATTTGGCATCATTTCTATCGTATTCTTATCTCCACGTTGGGGACGCTTATATTTGCCTCACCCTGTGGTTGCATCTTTAATAATGCAACTATCCATATTATGTATCAATACCTACAATTATGCATATTTAAGCTATGATGTGTCTCAATATAAAAAAATTACACATTTTTACGCGATGTGTCTCAATACCAAAATTTATGCTTTTTTACGTGCTGCGTCTCAATACTTTAAATTATGCAATTTTCCAGATGTGTCTCAATACTAAAATTATGCATTTGTACACGATATGTCCCAATACCAAAAACTATGCATTTTTACGCTATGTGTCTCAATATCTAAAATTATGCATGACGTTCATCAGTATACCTTGTTATGCACAGCGCCTTTCAATGCATTAAATTAATTCTTCGCGATGTGTCTCAATACTAAAATTATGCATTTGTACACGATATGTCCCAATACCAAAAACTATGCATTTTTACGCTATGTGTCTCAATATCTAAAATTATGCATGACGTTCATCAGTATACCTTGTTATGCACAGCGCCTTTCAATGCATTAAATTAATTCTTCGCGATGTGTCTCAAGATCTGAAACTTTGCATGGCGTTACTCATTATAGTAAATACTAGTTCGATATCTTTTTATGAATAAGAAGCATGTTGATGGTGACGATGAAGGCCTAAGATAGTGCTAAAGATTGTGACGATGGTGGTTGTAATAATAATGAATATGAATTTAATTATGATGTTGGCTTGATGATTGTAATGATGGTGGCAAACATGATAATGATGACGTCTATAATATGAAATTTATGATTTTTAGAGTAATGAGGATATTGAAGTTGATTAAGATTATAATAACGAAAACAAATTTAAGACATTAAATGTTAAAAACTCCTTCATGTCTTACCCAGTACTATTCCTGTGGTAGACATTCCTGTCCTTCCAAAGGCCTGTAAAAATCGGAAGACAACGAACATGGTATAAGAAGAAGACAGCATGGATAGAAACATGGCGACTGTGGTAATGGTGTAGCAGGTCACGATGGTGGCGAAACGACCTAACCTGCAAATATGGTCTATTTACATTTCTATTGAAGAATGAAAGTAAAGAAATCTAAGGGTGAAAGCTGGCTTAAGATAATTAACTACATAATGAAAATAGTTGTTGTATTATTAAAGTTATAAACAGTTTAGACTATCTTGGAGAAATTTCTTAAATCCTGCCATTATACTTACCAGTCTGACATCTGTCCAAAAATGAAGACGGACGCCAGGAAGCCGAACATGTAGACAGACTTGGCGAGAGAGACCAGCCACTGGCGATCACACACCAAATCCCACTAAAACACAAATTTTATCTTACAGGGCTTGCCTGCTCCCAATTTGTTTATGATGGTAAACGGAGATTGAGGAAGAGTCACAGTTGAAAGTCACTATAGCATGTCACTAAACCAGAAAGCGTTTACATGAGCCATCGAATCCACGGAATGCCAAAATCCCCATTTGGGGAAAAAGAGGCCGAGCAGGATTTCTAACCCAAATGATAGTCTGTGACCGAATCCATGGTAAGAAACATCAAACCCTTCTTCATTGGAGGGTTTGCGAAACCCCACAATGAGCCCTGCAATTCCCGTTCCATCGGGGAGAAGGGGGAAAAATTGTTGAGTTTGCTCTTCAATCCATGGTTCCGATGGCTCATGTAACGCTCCTTAGCCTCTTGAAACAGGTAGTTAAGCCAAACAGTGGTGTTATTAAGTATTAGTAAGATCATATTTTACTTTATAATAGGAAATATATGTAATATGATATGTAATATGATGTCCTAATTGTAATATAATGTTCAAATAATAAGTTAATATTAAGTGAATGGCTTTTCTCACTGAAATCCCCAGCCCTCTAAAGAGTTGTATGAAATATGGAGTGGAATGGTTACCACATTCGGCCATTTTCGTTGCGCAAATCGCCAAATAGAAACCTAACATATCGTAGCTGTTCTACTGACAATTTTAACAGGGGCTTATGGGAAAGCCGTCTAACTCTTGAAAAGTACTGTATGCAGCCAACCCCTCATATCAGAATGGCAAGAGATTATAGTATCCTGATAGAGTGCCTACCAGTGGAGAGTGAACAATTGGTGTATATAAAAGTCTACATAAAAACAAACACCGTTTTTTTTTAGGGTACAACCGTGCAACGTCGGTTTTATAAAGGTAGTTGGAATAAAGGCACTTCTTAATTAGACCTCGAGATTTGAGATTGTGGGTGCTTTGTCGTTCTGGATCCTTTCTTCAACGACAGTAAAGGCTTACATTTTACTACTTTAAATATTTAATATGAACTAACAAAATCATTGGACGTACAATCTCTCTCAATTTTAGAAAGAATTAAAGAATAAGTTTACTCTTTTGCGTAAGGGAAATTTCCCATGTGCTATGTAAACACTGCGACAATAAAAATGACAAGAAATTGCGGGCGCATGGAAATATATATGCAATTTGGTTCATACGAGGTAGGTGCGCGCGCATGCCTGACCAATTCATATAGGCATTTCCGTGCGCGCGCAATGTCTTGTCATTTTATTGTCGCAGTGTGGACATAGCATTACAAATATGGCATACTAACCTCGCTGACAATATTACGCGAGAAGTCGGCGACGTCATACTCCCACCGGGTACACTTGTCAACTGTCCCATTCGCCTGCAGCACCTCGCATCGCCCATCGAACGCCGTGCCGTTGTCCACGTACGTGGATCGAGGTTCGACGCACTCGAAGTCCACGTTGGGCGCCAGGAATGTGATGGAGAGAGTCTGCCAGACTCCGACGATGTTCCCGTAGAAGAAGACGGCAAAGGTGCGACGCTGCCAAGGACCGTAGCCGCCGATAACGTCGAACAAGTTCATCTTGGTGAGCTACGATGAGCTGTGGCATATACAGGGTGGTTTTAAAATAACGCACATTATTCGGAGCGGTCTGCAGCTTCAATGAATAATCCAAATGCAAAAAACTTTGAGATACTTACTAATCAAGAAGGGGGGAAAAGAATGGAATCATAAAAAATATACTCGTCTTTTGACCAAGTTTCTAAATTACGAGGCGTAATTGGATGTGTTGGCTGAAATTGGTCATAATTGGGCATGCCTCGTATTTAGAACCCTGGTCAAGAGACGAGTCTCTGTTGTATGATTCCATTCTTTTTCGAAAAAAAAGAAACTCGTCTCTTGACCAGTGTTCTAAATTACGAGGCGAAATTAGCTGTTTTGGCCGAAATTGGCTATAATTGACTACGTCTCGTATTTAGAACCCTGGTCAAGCGACGAGTTTGCTTTTTGTGAAGATTCTTTTTATGATTCTAAGTTTTTTATGATTCTAAGTTTCTTCCCCCTTCTTGATTAGTAAGTCTCAATTTTTGTTGCATTTGGATTATTCATTCGAGCTACAGATCGCTCCGAATAGGGTGCGTTATTTTATAACCACCCTGTAGATGAAAGTAGGGTAGACTAACCAGTGAATGAACGCTTAAGACGTCACGTTCGTCAGTGAATGAACACCAGGATATAATGACCAGGACAACCAACCTTTGTCAGATAGCTTCCTACTACATGGGAGGAAGTCAGTGTTGCCAATCCATATAGTGGAATGATTTTCAATCCTTATTTTTAATTATATTTACCAAATGTTCATTCACTGGGGCCTGTTCAATCACTGGTCAGCCTACCCTATAAAGGAAGGAGAGTGACAGTTGCGTGCTATAGTTCGTGCGCGAAAAAAAAAAAAACGAACGTATCACACCTGCGCTTATTTTAAAAATTTATTTCAAAAGTTTCACATTCAATTTGCAATTCTAATACCGCGGTTACGCTCTTTAATCTAAAAACTAAAAATAAATACTAATCTAAAAACTCTAACGCTCTTAAATTTATTTCAAAAGTTTCACATTCAATTTGCAATTCTAATACCGCGGTTACACTCTTAAAACGAACGAGCGATTTTAACTCAGTCTGAGTATTTTTCACTCCTCCAGTCAGGAAAATGCATTTCTCCTCTTGGAGTGGATCTTTGTGTGTTAAACCTCCGGCAGGATCACTCCAAACGCGAGTGATTTTAACTCAGTCTGATTTAATATTCACTCCTTTCCAGTGTCGAAAATGCACTTCTCCAACTGAAGTGGATTTCACTCGTTTGCTTTGAGAGTGTACCTTGAGCGCTAACTTGGGCAGCGATTTGAGTGTGATCTTTGGTTTTGCCAAGGTAAAAAAACCAAGCTGGATGGGTTCGTGGCCTTGAGCGCCAACTTGAGTGCCGGCTCTGTTTTTCGCGGTTACATTGCCTTGGTCGCTGACTTGGTTAGCGTCCAAGGTAGTGTAACTGCGATATTGGACAAACAAAACATAAAATACTGTCATCAGGGCCGTATTTAAAGATCTGCCGCCTGTAGGCTACGATCGATTTCCGTCAGATATAGTTTTCTTTACAATTTTTTTCTTTCTACCTATTCATCTATGTACACTCTAAATCGAAAGCGAAATAAAAAGCGAATTTTTTAACTCTTCTACTATTTATCTTTCAACTTCCAAATGTGGGGGAGAAGTTGCAATTGCCTTCGCAGCTACAATGTTTAATAACATTAGTACTGATAGATTTACGGTTTAAGCATTAGTGTTCATTATTTGTTTTCTTTCTTAAAAATAGCAGTATCTTTATAATAATTGTTTTACACCGAATGCCGCTTAAATTGGTCGTAAAATTTGCCGCCCGAAAGAAATTGCCGCTCTAGGATACAGCCTACTTAGGCTATTTAGAAATACGGCCCTGACTGTCATTGGAACAATCAAATTATGAAATGTTTCTAATTATTTCATCGTCTAATGGAAAGTGATTTACTCTACTAACTTAACTGAAAATAGTAATCATCATCTTTGAAGTTTAAATGACAAATTTGCATTGAAATGTCACCTCATATTACATCCATAAAGTTTTATTGATAGAAATGTAGAAATTCTAAATTTTTTAGATTTTTTAAATATTTGTTTACACTAAATGTAATTAAAAGAAAAACATGAAAATAAAATAGTTTACAACTTAATAGACAAAAATAAGCAATTATAAAAAGTGAACATGGGATTTTGATGCAGTGTCTAAAAATTAACAACATTGTTTCGTATTTTATTATTTAAGAGTTTAGGACTGTAGAATCAAATTAATAACATAATAGATTTATTCATAAACATTTATTCCTTAGGTAAGTTGAATATCGGAAGTTAGGTTTCCTTTCATAATGCGACTTCTCGCTACAAAAGACAGATAGCAACAACTGACAATAAACGGGTAACAAACACATCCATCTCTAAATCAAAATGAAATCTTCTTCAATAATTGCATCAGAAAAAGATGATTTAACTCCAATTGGGATCGGCATTAGGGCATTTTATATTTGAAATATGTGAAAGGAGTTGCATCGTTCAACCAAATTGTTCTTTTGAGGAATATTTAACAAACATCATAAAAAAAAATAACAAAAACGAATGTTTGTTTCACAGAGGAGGAAATGAGGAACAAGAGAGTTAAACAATAGATCCACACAATGGTTTAGCTCATTTTGCTGCCAATACACGCCTATAAAAAGTAGACTGTCTGTATTTTTCTAGCTGCTACAGACCAGATGAGATGCGACCCATTTAAAGAATTTATAAGAAAATTACTTTTTTCTTTTCAAAGTTAGTTCGCATACTATTAACTGGAAATCACGTTGGCTGCTGTAAGCCAATAAACACTTTGCATTTATTATACGAAAATTATTACATACTAGCTGATGTATCTGGTGTGACATGGGTGGGAAAAAAAGAAACAGCAATGTAGACTCAAAAGATGTAAACCTACAGATATTTATTATTCTTATATTTAAAAAGGGCACAAAAAAAAAAACTACCCATAAATAAAACATTATTGTAAATAAAAACTGAAACATCTGAACAAATATACACAATACTCATTTTCGGACAAATACTCGTTTTTTAAACGGGAAATTTTTAAATTGCAGCATGGTACTTTGTAAACCTTCTTCAGGGAAGATTTAATAACGTAGATCTCTTCCAGATATAACGTTTTCAGTCCTGAACTCATTTCGGAAGTTGATGTTGAAAATCGGACATGGAAACTTGTGACATGGCTACTTTGCGTTTTATTGAGTACTTCGGGTATTATTTTTTTTTTAAAAAAAAAGACTCATAAAATTCGTAAAAGACATTAAATAAAGTAGTTTTCATTCTGAAGTATATTTGTTATGACAGTATAAACGGTTAAGATGTCTTTGAAAAATGTAATATCTATTTGTGACCCGTTACCGGTATGACTTGTGAACACTTTAAACTCTTCCCCAGTAAGAAATAAATACAAAATGTGCTGATTTTGTTGGTATTCAAAGCAAAAAAGTAGCTACTAAGTAGGAAATTAAGTTTAAGAGACTATTTTGCAACAAAATACTAAAAAATCGATCTTGTAACAAATTGACCAGTGTCCTAATATTGACCCAGACGCGATGTTAAAAGTTTGTTTAGACTTTCATACACAAAATACTAGGGTAGACTAACCAGGGAATGAACGCTTAAGCACAATTTGTTTTAAGAAACTTCATACATTTTGAGAAAATATAGCTTGTGGGTTTATGACAATGTGAACACATCTGTCTTTATATGTAAATTCTACAAAAAAAAAAGGAGGTGACTTTATATTGCATTGCCTTGAGTCTTTAGGGGGTCCAAATAAAAAGTGGTACAAAAGCCAAGCGAATGAACAGTACTTTTACCAATGAATGAAGAATGACAAACAATGAACAAAAATGTCCGGTCAATAAACATGTTGGATTAATGTTCGTTAATAAACATGTTGGAAAACATGTTAATTAATGACCAGGACAACCAATTAGATGTCAGATAGCTTTCTACTAGATGAGAGGAAGTCAGTGTTGCCAATCCATCCAGTGGAATGATTTTTTAATCCCTGCTTTTTAAATGTATTTACCAACTGTTCATTCACTGGGGCCTGTTCATTCACTGGTCAGTGTACCCTTGTTATAAAAATGATTGAGTACTTAAAAAATATAAAAAGTTCTCACCTGCTTTTAAGTCACCAAAACATGTTTACCGCGTTTAAGTTAACCGTCTCTGTCGTGACAAAATTGTTAAAGTGAATTTCTTAATCCCCAACAATGTCCACGCAATAGTGCTTGTGGTGCTAGCAAATTCCGACGTTCTTGTACAACGAACTATTTCTACCAAAGTGAACAGTTCTGATCTTTAATTCTGATATGTCATATCTCGTACGCTAACTTTTTGCAATAT
The DNA here is from genome assembly GCA_023701765.1 of Hylyphantes graminicola. Lineage (NCBI taxonomy): Eukaryota > Metazoa > Arthropoda > Arachnida > Araneae > Linyphiidae > Hylyphantes > Hylyphantes graminicola. Next base: position 66,831,010 of record CM043116.1, on the reverse strand, counting down.
GTTAATTTTGATTTTTGATTCTCTATATAAGCGTGTACTGCTTATGTGCCGGCAGTCTCGCTCAGTCTTGTGCTTGCCAAAGTCTAAGCTTAGCACTGTGCCCTAAGCACAGTTTTGATTTTTCTTTTATTTATTTCTTTTTAATAAATTATACATTTGTTCCTGTTCGTAACTAGCCTTATTTCAAGTTCAACATCTTCAGCTAAATTAACCTTCTGATCCAGAGTTATGTAGACTACTGATTAGTATAGCCCCATCAGTTAAATCTACAGTGGTGACACCCGGACGTTGGACTTCGTCAGAAAGACAGTCGTCGAAAATACGTCGAACTTCGGACTTCATCGAGAAGGATTATGCTGCACCGTGTGCAACTTCAGAGACTGGTTCCTGCATACGCTCACTACCGTCTTCAAGCCCAAGCAGTAAAACCAATAGTGTCCTGTAGACGTCGACAAGTGCGTCTGGCTCCGGTACTCAAGAAGCAAACTGGCACGTGCTGGACTTGGCAATTTCCGGTGAGTGGTTAATTGGGTGGTTTTGACACGGGACCAGTGATTTTTTTTCGTAATTGCTCAATTTTTGGTATTTTGTTGTCTAAGCATGAATAATCCTGTCGTTTCTAATTCAATTGCTGCCAATATGGTATTGTCAATGCAAAAACAGATCTCTGATCTGCAAGAAACCATAGCACGGCTTTCTAGAGATCGAGCTCGAGGCTATGACTCTGAACGTCCCCGTCATAGGTCAAATTCTCGTGGTCGGCAACGGTGTCCGGCAGCTACCCGTCGACACGCGATTTGTTGGTATCACTATCGCCACGGAGATAGAGCCCTCAAATGCAATAAACCTTGTAGTTTTAGGGCACGGTCAGGCTTATCGGTGACTGCGACCACGAATGAAAGCCAACGAATGAGTCGTCTTTTTATTTACGACAAGCATTCTGGTAAGCAATTCCTAGTCGATAGCGGCGCATGTGTGTCGGTATATCCCAAAAGATTTGTTAAAGGGATTACGAAAAAGGACGACTTTTGTCTTTTTGCTGTAAATAACACACAAATTTCTACTTACGGTTCAGTTCGACTAACCCTTAATTTAAATTTACGTAGAGATTTTTCATGGAACTTTATTATTGCAGATGTTCAAACGCCTATTTTGGGAGCGGACTTTCTACAACATTTTGGACTCTTGATTGACATTCGCAATCGACGCTTGATCGATAACGTAACTTCCTTAAGCACTTTAGGATTAGTTACGGGTACACCGTCTTTAGGTTTAAGTACAATAGCGGAAAACTTGCCTTACGCAGATTTGCTTAAAAAGTTTCCTGATATAACTAAACCTTGCATTAATCAAGCACCCAAAAAACATGCAGTTACACACTGCATAGTCACGAAAGGTCCTCCAGTGTTTGCTAAAAGTAGGCGTTTGTCCCCCGAAAAATTAACAGCACTAAAAAAGGAATTTAAATCACTTTTGGAACAGGGCATCATCAGACCCTCGGACAGCTCATGGGCGAGTCCCATACATATGGTTCGCAAAAGTAACGGTGAATATAGAGTTTGTGGAGATTTTCGGAAACTTAACTCTATAACCGAACCAGATCGGTATCCCATAAGGCATATCCACGATTTTGCCTTAGAACTGGAAGGTAAAACCATTTTTTCAAAACTAGATTTGATTAAAGCCTATCATCAAATCCCAATGGAACCTTCTGACGTTAAGAAAACTGCCGTAATTACACCAGTTGGTTTATTTGAATACGTAAACATGTGTTTTGGACTAAGAAATGCAGCTCAAACCTTCCAAAGGTTCATAGACACAGTTTTAAGAGGACTTGACTTTTGCTACGCTTACTTGGACGACGTTCTTGTCGCTTCAAAAAGTGAGGATGAACACAAAGCTCACTTGGAGCAAATTTTCGAACGATTTTCCCAATACGGAGTAGTCCTAAATGTCAGCAAATGTCTATTCGCTGTTAACACTTTGTCTTTTTTAGGCTACCAAGTATCAGCAGAAGGCATTTCTCCTTTGCAAGAGAAAGTCGAGGTATTGCTAAAATACCCACTGCCCAAAACTGTCGATGAGCTCAGACGTTTCCTAGCTTTATTATCCGGGGATTTATTCCCGGGATGATTATGGATTAGATGCCAGGCTACTGACAAGTGGGTGCAGGTACTACCAAGTGTGTTACTAGGTATTAGAGCCTGTGTCAAGGAAGATCTAGGTGTCAGTGTGGCTGAAATGGTGTACGGTACAACGCTGCGACTACCAGGAGAGTTCTTTAGGTGTTCTTCTTCAGCGGATACTCCAACTCACGCTGATTTCGTGCATCGTTTGCGTGACACCATGCAGAAGCTCCAACCCACTCCACCGTCCAGACACTCTAAAACCGACGTGTTCGTTGCCAAGGACTTGTCGCAGTCTTCACACGTATTTGTGCGCCAAGACTGCGTCCGCAAACCTCTTCAGCAACCGTATGAAGGACCATACAAAGTGCTTCAGAGAAACACAAAGTTCTTCAAACTCAGTGTTAAAGGCAATGAAAAGAACATTTCGATCAATAGACTAAAACCAGCATTCTTCATTACAGAAAATAGTTCCGATTCCTCTTCAGCACCACAAGCAATAGACTCAAAAACCTACACAACAAGAAGCGGTAGGAAAGTTCGCTTTCGTCTACCCTAGAATTCGACTTGCGGGGGAGCCCTGTGGTGCTAGCAAATTCCGACGTTCTTGTACAACGAACTATTTCTACCAAAGTGAACAGTTCTGATCTTTAATTCTGATATGTCATATCTCGTACGCTAACTTTTTGCAATATGTTAATTTTGATTTTTGATTCTCTATATAAGCGTGTACTGCTTATGTGCCGGCAGTCTCGCTCAGTCTTGTGCTTGCCAAAGTCTAAGCTTAGCACTGTGCCCTAAGCACAGTTTTGATTTTTCTTTTATTTATTTCTTTTTAATAAATTATACATTTGTTCCTGTTCGTAACTAGCCTTATTTCAAGTTCAACATCTTCAGCTAAATTAACCTTCTGATCCAGAGTTATGTAGACTACTGATTAGTATAGCCCCATCAGTTAAATCTACATGCTCTTATCATATCCTCTCAAAGATCAAGGGTTATCAAATTGAGAAGCCTTTATTTATATATTTTCTCTTGTCCAATTAACTATTATATAAATAACAACCGAATGTTTTTTTTGTGTGTGTTCTAAAAATAAACTTTTGCTTATCTGTATTCTCCTGAGATTGGTGGCAAATCTCGAATATACCGCTTTAAGGGCTGATTTCATTGGCGTGTTTCATTACCCTTGTCAATCCCTAAACATAATACTACAGGCGTAATACTACAGGACGTAAAATTACTACTCAATATATCAATACACACGTATAAAGGTAATTATATATGTACCTTACGAAGTCTGACTGCCAAAGCTCCATCCATTGCCTTTCTAACTGGCTAAAAGTGCGAGATAGTACTGGTAGAGCAATTATCAGCAAATTCAAGCATCTTTCATTCTTCAGAAAGGTTAATTTTCAATGGATCCCTTCACATGTAGACAGTTATTACAACGAGACGGCAGACTTATTGGCTAAAGAGGGTTGTAATGAACCGTTAAACAACTATGATTTATTGACCAACTCTAAGTTCTTTTCAAATGCTATGAGTTCTTATAATGCCTCTTGGAACATTCCTCTAGTGCAACACATGGTACCAAGGTAAGCGACCTGGAGAGGCTTTCTCCCTAAAGTGCTGCAGAAGCGACCAGACCGGCCATTACGAGACTTAAAAGTGGACACATTAGATCTCTATATTTCACCAGTGGGAAGAAGACATTCCCTCTCTGCCAGAAGTGTTCCATCGAACAGGCGGCACCTGACCATTTTCTGGACTGTCTGGGACTTTCCAGACTCGATCTTTACAGCAATCCAGTCATGGTCCTGGGATTTTTGGGAGTGACTAACATCGTAGACCTGGTCTAGCACTACTAAACCAACTAGATAAGCAACAACAACACAACATACCTTATGAAAAAAATCTCATAAAACCTAAGAAGTTCTAAGGCAGCCACTACTTGTGCATTTGCAATTTTCTCTAAAACCTTATTATGACGTTCGACAGGTAGGGGAGAGCAGGCGAATCCCGCCACCTCGGGTAATGCCGTCACCCCTTGTATCTCGCCAGCGGTGTGTGTGGGAGTAGGGCTGTGAGCGCTGACCTGTAGCAGGAAACAAAGTAATTTGTAGTATAGACGCTAATGGCCGTGCGGTGAGTTGGTGTAAAGTTATTTTAAAAATAACTTTACTTATTTTAAAAATACGGTTTTTAGTGATTTTCATCTAATCTTGAGCCTTCTGAAATTAAGCGATAAGTGACTGCTATCTCTAAGTTAGATAAATCTGTTATATATCATTTAAAAGAGTAATTATTTGGCTATTTTATCACGTCGTTAGTTTGGACGCTAGGCTAACTACCTTTCTTTAAACAAGCCGTTTATGTCGTTTTGTCTTACAGGGGTAATGCCGCCACATCACTCTGGGGTTATGCGGCCACATGCAAAAGGATGGCGGCATAATCCGTAAAATAGAAATTTCATATTTTGGCCCTTCAACTTATTAGTTTTCGTTAGAGATGCCACGTATCTAAAAAAGAATAACTGAACCGGTCAAATAGACCAACGAAACTTAAAAAAAAAAAATCTGCATAGTTAGTTGCACATAGAAAGTTAATAAAAGAGCTGTACCCTGTATAATTTACCATTCCAAAGTTAATTCAACCTATTTTAGTTCTATATGCATTGCTTTATTATGTAATTTTCCATTATTTATAGATTATTTGCTTTGTTTATTGATGTGGCGGCATAACCCCAGTGGTGTGGCGGCATTACCCCAGATACCGGGGTAATCCAGCCACTGTGCGAGCTTTAGAAAAATACAATTTTATTCAGTTTCTATTAAAGATTTAAATTTTAAAAAATCACCAGAAGATAGGTTATGAACTGTAGTATGCTATGCTCATTACAATTTACATTAATTGCAACACAATTCTGCAAGAAAAATCAATTTCCCTTAAGGTGGTACCATTACCCTTCTCTCCCCTACTGAAAACATGCGTCCCAAATTCGAAATACGTACCCTCTCAAAAATGGATACTCAAAATTGACGAAATTTTCTTCATTTTATCCGAAACGGTTTAAAGGAAAATGCCTCTAGTTTTCCTTTCCTTAATTTAAGCTAATTTTCTTCTTTTTTTGAGGATGCGAATTTGTCAAATTTAATAAAAGTATTTCGTCATTCTATTTTTGGTAAATTTACGATTTTAATAGTTTATTTAAGAGTCCTATTTCGTCCATTTGGAGCATATAAATTTTGTTGTTATGATAGTTCTAGTTTCATCTAGTTATAGTTTAGTTCATCTAGTAGATAGTTCTAGTTTGGTGTAATTTCGTCATTTTTGAGGATATGAAATTTGTAGTTTCGTTTTGTTGTAAGAAATACCGCGCACCGTAATATGCTCGTTGTTTGCTCGCTTCTGATCGATTTTAGCACTCTTCGTCAGGGAACTGGTGAGTTCTGACGAGGTTTAATTTTTAATTACAGTTATGCTGTTTCTTCGAGTCCTTACTGTTGCGTTGTTTCTGGCTCAGGGTTATAACAGTCAACTTATGGTGTTGCCATCTATTGTCAAAATTTATTACTAGGGAGTTTTGGTGCTGCCATCTACTAGTCAAGGCAACTACTAACTCACGATGTATAACCTGCAGGAAGTACTCGTACTATTTCTTGACACTGTATTATATAAACATATCACGTGATTACTTTTAAAATTTTATACATATCATCTGAAGTATAATCTTCCCACAAACATGAGTATTTCAAAACCAATGTTTTTTTTAAGTCTGCAATCATAAGGTCAGATTTACATGCTATCTCTAACTCAGGTCCTGTCTACTCAAACTTCCTTGCCCAATGTTTGCAGTGACAGAAATTCATCAAAAAAAAATTATGCGCAATCTGTGCGAATAACCCAAAAAACTAGGTGCAAATGAAGAATACCTAGGGGCAATTGTTAGAAAAAAAAATTTATTACTTAAATGCTGTTTTCTTGTTACATTAAAGATATCTTTATTACACATAAAAGCCATTTTTTACTACAAATATACTATTTGTGCATTAGTTATTCATAAGCTCTGGGCGTCTACCAACCTTAACACCTTTAAACCAAAGCTGGATTGCATTTCTTGAATTATCAGTAGATGTACCATTACTTTTAATCATCATCAGATCATTATGCCTACTGACATTTAGTCTATTTCGACTGTCGGTTTTAGTTACACCAGCGGGTGACCGAGCTCTGCTCGGAGAAAACAGGTATCGAAGCTAACTCGAAGATTTAAATTTTCAATTGTGATTTATCAAAACAATACATACCATAAGAAAATTTGTGAAACCATTGGTGAAAAGATAACCAGTTAAAGTTAATATGACCAGATTTTCAAAATCAAAAAGTGGGACACTCCATCACCCCAACCCCTGTATATTTTAAGTATTTTTTTAATGAACAAAATAATTCATTCACACAATTACACACTTGGTATAAGAAATATAAGGAAGGCGCGTTCAACAGCAGCAGTGGTTCCAGGCAAACAGAAACCATACTCCACCAATTTGTTGATGACTTTAACTTCATTTAACAATTTCTAAAGACGTCATAGCGTTTTACAACGATTATTCATAAAAAAAGTCTATTTTATTTACAATGTCCTCGTTTTTCGGGACATTGCCTGACTTTTACAAAAAAGCGGGACGTTTTGGCGAGACATTCGGCCCACGGGACAGTAACACAAAAAGCGGGACTGTCCTGCCAAAAGCGGGACGTCTGGTCACATTAGTTAAAGTGCACCATTGTAAACAAAGTTAGAGTTTGGAAAGGGAACTATTCTATACAAAGGTAAAGTTTTAAAAGTCATAGGAAATGAAATGTAATTGATAATTGGCGTTTCGTTGAAAATCAACGAAAATGTCGAAATGTGGTAAACATTCATTTTCATACTTCTTTCAACTCGATAGGTATAGCAACCATACGTTAAATTTTCCAAGATCGCCGAAAATCGCCAATGAACAGAATAGAACTAAAATCGTCTGCTGATTGGAACTAAAAAAATATTCATGTTACCATTTCTGTAAAACTCAATAAAGTTTAAAGAAAGGTTGAATTTATTTAAATTTGAAAAATTAAAATCTTAACTAAACATTTATAGCTTAAGCAGAGGCCTATAGCTTTAGCAGATAGCATCAGGAAAGTAGCCATTATGGCGAACTAATGAAGATTGAAAATATCCTATCTGCAGGGGCGGACTGGCTAAGATTGGTCCATTCGGCGCAGTCATGACTTTGGCCCATAATACAGGATGTCGATGTATATGTTTATTAATTAATCAAGCTGCTTTGATTAAAAGTAAAAAATTCAATATGAAATCTATAGGAGAAGTTATGTTATCTTTAATTATCCTTATAACATCTTTATACATTTATTTTACAAATTTTCATCAAGCCTGGATAAGCCTTGGAATTACAAGCCATGTCATCCATAGCTTTTTCATAATCGTACTTAAATTGTCTTCCAACTTACAAAAGCATTAAGTCCTCAAGGCGATCTTGTCCCATGTTCGAAAGTAAACGATTTTTTATGAGCTTCAAAACTGAAAAATAGCTTTCACGTGAAACTTGTGTGCATGAAAGAGTCACGATATATTTGTACGCGATGTTCAATGAAGGGTACGTCGGAACATAAATATTGAGTTCATGCAAAAGTTTGACGGCACAAACTTAGCATCTTTTGCATTTTAAACTTCGACTTTCCATTAGTAGATTTATTTGAAAAATAATATTTGTTGGCCCCTTTCATAAAATATATGAAGCTCAGAGGCAATGGGGGCCAATGGGCCCAATTAGGACCAAATATTGGGCTAAATTTGAAATAAAAAAATCAGGCCTTTTTCATGTATAATCTATATAAAAGGCCTTAGAGGAACACCCCCCTGTCCCCTGAGACTCAGGCCCCCTCGGCATGAACATCCCCCTGTCCCCCACGGCGGCGCGCCTACTGCGGACAGGCCACCTGGCTCAACTGAGATTCAGGCCCCCTCGGGATGAACATCCCCCTGTCCCCCACGGCGGCGCGCCTTCTGCGGACAGGCCACCTGGCTCAACTGAGACTCTGGCCCCCTCGGGATGAACATCCCCCTGTCCCCCACGGCGGCGCGCCTACTGCGGACAGGCCACCTGGCTCAACTGAGACTCTGGCCCCCTCGGGATGAACATCCCCCTGTCCCCCACGGCGGCGCGCCTACTGCGGACAGGCCACCTGGCTCAACTGAGACTCAGGCCCCCTCGAGATGAACATCCCCCTGTCCCCCACGGCGGCGCGCCTACTGCGGACAGGCCACCTGGCTCAACTGAGACTCTGGCCCAATCGGGATGAACATCCCCCTGTCCCCCACGGCGGCACGCCTACTGCGGACAGGCCACCTGGCCCAACTGAGATTCAGGCCCCCTCATAATGAACACCCCCCTGTCCCCCACGGCGGCGCGCCTTCTGCGGACAGGCCACCTGGCCCAACAGAGACTCAGGCCCCCTCGGGATGAACATCCCCCTGTCCCCCACGGCGGCGCGCCTTCTGCGGACAGGCCACCTGGCTCAACTGAGATTCAGGCACCCTCGGAATGAACATCCCCCTGTCCCCCACGGCGGCGCGCCTTCTGCGGACAGGCCACCTGGATCAACTGAGACTCAGACCCCTCGGAATGAACATCCCCCTGTACCCCACGGCAGCGCGCCTACTGCGGACAGGCCTCCTGGCTCAACTGAGACTCAGGCCCCCTCGGAATGAACATCCCCCTGTCCCCCACGGCGGCGCGCCTTCTGCGGAAAGGCCACCTGGCTCAACTGAGACTCAGACCCCCTCGGAATGAACATCCCCCTGTCCCCCATGGCGGCGCGCCTACTGCGGACAGGCCACCTGGCTCAACTGAGACTCAGACCCCCTCGGAATGAACATCCCCCTGTCCCCCACGGCGGCGCGCCTACTGCGGACAGGCCACCTGGCTCAACTGAGACTCTGGCCCCCTCGGGATGAACATCCCCCTGTCCCCCACGGCGGCGCGCCTACTGCGGACAGGCCACCTGGCTCAACTGAGACTCAGGCCCCCTCGGGATGAACATCCCCCTGTCCCCCACGGCGGCGCGCCTACTGCGGACAGGCCACCTGGCTCAACTGAGACTCAGGCCCCCTCGAGATGAACATCCCCCTGTCCCCCACGGCGGCGCGCCTTCTGCGGACAGGCCACCTGGCTCAACTGAGACTCAGACCCCCTCGGAATGAACATCCCCCTGTCCCCCATGGCGGCGCGCCTACTGCGGACAGGCCACCTGGCTCAACTGAGACTCAGGCCCCCTCGAGATGAACATCCCCCTGTCCCCCACGGCGGCGCGCCTACTGCGGACAGGCCACCTGGCTCAACTGAGACTCTGGCCCCCTCGGGATGAACATCCCCCTGTCCTCCACGGCGGCGCGCCTACTGCGGACAGGCCACTTGGCTCAACTGAGACTCAGGCCCAATCGGGATGAACATTTCCCTGTCCCCCACGGCGGCGCGCCTATTGCGGACAGGCCACCTGGTTCCTTAGATGTTTAAAAATTGTAATTCCTCTTAAAATATTATAACTAATAACAAATGGAATATATTTATGGTACTAGTTGATATGACACAGTACTGTAATTCACTGTTCAGCATATTAACTTATTCTGTAGATTTAATTGCCAACCCCCCCCCCCCCATCTCCCGAGGGGGAATAGAAAAACAGCTAATTGAAGCAAACCCATTTGCGAAAAAAAAAAAAAACTTCCACACCCATTATCTAGCTCTGACTATTAAACAGCCAGGCAGCGTGTGTTTAAAAAAAAAATGCCCATTCGGAGTGTTTTAAGTAATAATTTGTTGAGTTCACCAAAGCATTTGGCGAAAAACTGAAGCATAAAACCCTAATATGCAGCTCTAGTGCAATACTAAAAAAATCTACTGCCTTCTAAATTAACTGATTTATTCTAAAGCTGTTTCGGTCGGACCACTTTTACCAAACACTTTTTATTGACAGAGAAGCTCCATAAACGAAAAAAATTGTAATATCCTATTCATTATTTTAAATTTCTTAATAACGTTATTAGTTGTAAAACAGTAAAACTTAAACGATTGGTTGAAGAACTACAGTGGCAGTCAACGGTTTTTTTTAAGCCTAGAATATTTTCGGATACATTTTAAATTTCTCAAAACCTACCTTACTTAACTTCTGAACTAGTAACAGGGCTTAAGTAGAGGGCGCAGAAGTACAGGGTGGTTATAAAATAACGCTCGCTATTCGGAGTTATCTGTAGCTTGAATGAATAATCCAAATGCATCAAAAATTGAGAAACTTACTTATCAAAAAGGGGGAAAAAGAATGGAATCATAAAAAAAGGCAGAATCCTTAAAAATAATCATAAAAAGAATAATCATAAAAAACAAACTCGTCATTTGACCAGAATCTAAATTACTAGGCGTCGTCAATTATGGCCAATTATGACCAACACAGCTAATTACGCCTCGTAATTTAGAGCCCTGGTCAAGAGACGAGTTTCTTTTTTACGAAAAATAATGGAATCATAAAAAAGAAACTCGTCTCTTGACCACGGTTCTAATTACGAGGCGTAGCCAATTATGGCTAATTACGGCCAACACATCCAATTACGCCTCGTAATTTGGAACCCTGGTCAAGAGACGAGTTTGTTTTTTATGATTACATTCTTCCCCCCCCTTCTTGATTAGTGTGTCTCAAAGTTTTTTTTGCATTTGGATTATTCATTAAAGCTACAGACCATTCCGTATAGCGAGCGTTATTTTATAACCACCCTGTATATAGAGTAACATCATGAGTTACTATTTCCTATACTATTTGTTTGGAAATAAGATCAAAATGTTTATTTATATAACAAAATTGCAACAAATTCTGCACATAAACAAAATTTAAAAGCCTCTTTTTGACATCAAATAAAAAAATCGAAGCTAAGATTTGATTCGACAAATAACGTCAAGTGTCAAATATATTTTGTCGTGTGATGTTAAAGTGTTATTTTCCCTACTTGAAATCTTAACAGCACAATTACTTACAAGTACATCAAAAAAGTCTTTCAGTTTTAACAAAATGTTACAAAAAAAAAATTATATCTTTTAATGTAACAGATTTCATATTATTTTTGAAATTAAATTATTCTATGAATTTATTGAATGAGTATTTAAATGAAGATTTCTTTCAAGGAATATAGTTATAAGACAACAAAATATAATAATTAATGTATATTAAATGAGACGATGAGAGAAAAATACAATTTAGAATCTCTGACATTTGTCATTTGATAAATCATTTTTACATTTTAAAAATTAAATGTTGCTTTAAGTAAAACTGAAAAACATACCTATGTGTATAAAGAGACTAGAGCTGCTCAATCTGTTCTTTGGCTAAGGAATTTGGGCGACAAATTAATTTACTTTAGAAGACTAACTCAAAAAAGCAGCTTCGTGCGTGAGATCTGCCGCTGGAATGAGAAATTTTTGCTCATTTTCATTGTTACGACATATTTCTGTAACAAAGGTTTATTTAGAATAATTTATAAAGAGGTTTAAACAATGCAGGTCTTTAACCTGGAACATTGCTTAGATCTACCATTGTGCTTAAAATGAGTTATAAAATGAAATTATGGGGGGGGGGGGGGAATGACACTTGTTTTTTAAATTATTTTAGGACGTAACTATAGCAAATTTATGATATTAATTGTTAAAATTTTATTACCAGTAAAAAATCTATTTCAAACTCATTTACATTGATAATAGATAAAAACAATATAGCTATAGAATATCTGATTCATTATATATAACATTCATAGAAAAACAAATAAACAAGCATGGAAAAAGGGTATTAATATAGATATATATAGATTGGAAAAAAATAACATGCGTAACCTAATAGTGACAAATATTGTAAGTTTTATGGTTCTTTGTGTTCGAAATAAAGGACTTACACATCGCATATGCTTTTTTTATAAGTTCACATCTACGCATATTTAAATTTTCTTCATAACTAAATGAAATGCAAAGCATTCAAAGATTTAAATATATGTTTTATTTAGAAAAAAATTACGCTTTTTTTTAAGCAGAAACATTAATATCCTATAAATTTTATAGGAATCAGTTATTTATTGAATCAGAATAACCAAGTTACGTTTTCCAAGATTAGCTACAATAATTTTATTGTATGAATTCATTATAACAGATCAGTTCATTGCTTTTTCATTTATAAGAGTTGTCTCATTCGATGTCTACGGACATCGAATGAGAGAAGAAAAGGATATAACATTCGCAAAGGTGTTAGACAAGAAAGCGTATTATGATAAACTCTTTTTACTATTATTATAAACTGGATTATGAAAGCAATGCTGAATGAAGTACCGAAAACTTAGAACCTTGACTGCGCTGACGAAATTGTGTTGATGTCTTCTAAATTAGAGGATATGAAAAGAAAAACAAGGCCCGCAACAAGTGCCAAAAAATTTGGCCTTTTTGTAAACGAAAAATAATAATAACAATAGTCCCTAAAATTAAATGCTGTAACTCAAATCTAAGTTACGTTAATGGAAAATATGTCGAAGAGACAAATTCTTTTAATACATGGGTTCAACAGTCACCACTGAAGAAGGCACATACGATGACATAAAATCAATTATAAATAAACCACACTATGTTTTTATAACTCTACAAAGAAAGAAAATAAAAAATATAAACTTTTCTATGACTTTGAAAGTTTGAAATTAGTTAAATCACAGGACGACGAAATCGATGCATTTCAAACAAAATGCTTTAGTAAAATTCTGAAAATTTATTGGTAGCAAAGAATTCCGAACATTAGCTTGTACGAAAAATTAAAAAGATGTCCTATTACAAATGAACTCAAAGAGAGACTGTGGAGATGGGTTGGACACGTCCTCAGAATGAAAAAAAAATGTGGGGCCCTTTTATGCTCAATGGTGGTACGCCCTCGGCCCTTTAGACATGATTTAAATTTATTTTAAAAATATTAAGTTGTTTTCACTTATTTTGTATGTTTTAATACACACTCAAGTATTTGTAGATTTTTCCCCCACTTAAACGAATATTATCATATTGTTTTTGGCCCACTCGGCGACCTCCGACTAGCCGCCCGGGCCAGTCCGCCCCTGCCTATCTGTAACTCCGATCTGCTTGACCGTAGCGCTTCAAAACCTGTGCCAATCGATTCGTCGTGGCCAAAAACCCCAGACCCCCAAGTTTACCGGAGTTTATTAATTCTGGGGCGATTTTCGACTTGGCACCAATTCCTCGTATTATAGTATAAGATTAACAACACTAAAACTTTTTTCACAAATTGCTGTGCTGAATGGCAAAACTTTAAGGGGAGATCATATTTAAAAATGACCAAAAAAATCGAATTTTTGGAACCAGTATTTTCCCATAGATGGCAGCCCTATCTATCTAATGAGACCAATTTTATATCGACTTGTTTATTATTTAATAATTTCCTATATCAAAATTATAAAAATAAACAAATGTGCCACGTCTCCTCTAAATGGACAACTTTTGACACATTTTAATTTAATAAATATAATTATTTTTTTCAAGTAGAGGTGTTTCTCCAGTTCCAACTGCTATTGAGGTGGTTCGGTATGTTGCATATCGGTAATGTTAAATTGGCCAATCGCAATGTACCTTTTCACAATAACTACTGATCAGATCATCTTGAAATTTTCTGTGTGTGTTATACCAGCCTTATATATTAATCTGAGGTTAAAAGTTTTTTTTTTGAATAACTGTTTGATTTTTTAGATAAAATAAGTTTTAAAGTACCCAAAAAATCATGAAATTTTTCACTTTTTTGCCCCATGAAATTTTTTTCACTTTATTTTTATTGAAATTTATAACCTCAGATTAATCTATACTATGTAATACATCATATAAAAAAGTTTACGAGAAAACACAGCATAGTTTTTGAGAAAAGGTACATCGAAGTTCAAAAAATCAAGTTCTGAGAAAAACGCGTTTAAAGTTTTTATTGTTAACCCGTTTCAGAAAGAAAGGGTTAAATAAAATGGCTTTTAATGTCAAAAATATTTTTCCAATCGTCTTGATACTTTGTGACATTATTAATAAAGGTTGTAATGGTATTTTAGGCCAATAATTTTTTTTTAATTTTTTCACCGATTTGGGGGTACTCAACCCCCTTAAATTACTTTTTTGTGTGTGTTTTTTTAATGTGCGGCAAGGGGTACTGCCACTGAAAAGTGGATAGCTGGAGCTTCTTTTACCTAAAACTAAAAGAAAATAACTTGCTAGACACTATGGAACATCAGGGAAAAGTATTCGAACGACGGGTTTCAATTCTGCTTTTTAAGTGAAAGATAATATTTACAAAGTGATCCTGGTGCAGTAAACCCTTCACTTTCCATATTTGATTTGAGATGCATTTTGATTAGGTTACCAGAAACAAAACTACCCTGAAGAAATAAAAGAAACAATATGCAATCCAATAAATGAAGCTGTCCATTAATTAATCCGCTGTGTCTAATAATTACCCCTTAACTAAACGTATAAATTGCATAATGTTATTGTTCAACCTACAATTTTTCTTTTCAGTGCAAATCGCCTTTATACACGTATCCAAGACTGAACATTACAAAATTTGTGATAATGTAAAAGAAAATAAAAATAAACGCAATTTTCCTAGAAACGGAAAAAAGTTGGCGCCTTGAGTGATTAATAGATTTTTTTTAAAATGTGGAGATCTCATTCTAACAATTAATCTGTGTACAGCTGGATGGGCAATTAAAATTTTTGTTGGTGTGATGTAATAAATTATGATGCGACATGGTTTTTGGTCTCTGTCCAATAATTACTCCGATTTTCTAATTCCAGTAATCACCCTATCTATTAATAAGTTTGCTTGTAGTTGTTTATGGTGATGTTAATGTTATTAAAACTTTTCTTGAGTTGTATACGTAGTTTGTGTTTATTTTTGTGTACTAGTCGTAAGCAGGCACTACATACATTAAACATCTTTTAAATAATATATTACGTGCTTGAATATTTGCTTGAATTTACTTTAATATGTTTTAAAACTTATTTATTTACAGAACAAAGCGCTCATTTTAATGGCATATTTGTGGAATGGATGTATGAAATCGTTTGCTGAGGCTCAGCTTTTTCCGGTATCTTTGTCATTTGACAATTTCCTGGTTCAGGCTTCATTTTTGAAGTGTGGTCTGATGATAGCACCCTTTTAAAGAAAATACAATATAGTTATTTATCTTATACAAAAATATACCTTAGAGAATACTTAACTTTTACAAATCATTAGACATTGTGATAAACTTTGATTGATCAAAAGTAAACTATTTCGACCTTCTTCTCTAGATTAAATACACTCTTAAATCAAACGAGCGAATTTGACTCAATCCGAGTAATTTTCACTCCTCCAGTCGTGAAAATGCACTTCTCTGAAAGGAGTGGATCCTTTGTGTGTTAAACCTCCAACAGGATCACTCCAAACGAGTGATTTTAACTCAGTCTGAGTTAATATTCACTCCTTTCCAGTGTCGAAAATGCACTTCTCCAACTGGAGTGGATTTCACTCTTTTGATTTAAGAGTGTAGTGATGTCGGGATACATTCAGATTCGCTTTATTCTAAAAGTATGGTCCCGCCTTACTGGGAACCCGTTAACTTCGAGCAGCCTTCGGGCGAGAGCACATCTCAACCTAACTCAATCAATCAAACTAATAGAGGATGGCGTCAAGCCCCCGTTTCGGCCCGGTCCATGTATTTTCAAGCCCTGTTATGGTTCCGCAATTCGATTCCGCGTGGTTTCGATTCACCGATAACAGCACATTCTGATGAAATTCATAGTAAAATTTCGCCAACCGTTCTTATGAGTTCAAGTTCGTTTTTAACTTTTGCAACCGATCCTTCTGTGTTTTGAATAATACTTGGTGATTTAAAAGAGGGACTTCTATTTAAAATTACGAGGAAATTAAATCCTTCGTCTCAAGTGTAGGGAGACCAGACACCTGACATACCGCATTTCGTAAAGTGATTCAGTTTGTTATTCAACAATCTAGCTATAAAAAAAATTGCAAATAGTCAGGTTTTTTTTGTATTTTTTTCAAACAAAAAACTACCCAAAAATATGAATTAGGAAAATTTAATGATGATTTCTTAGTCGAAAAGTTAATCACTGAAGCAAATCTGGTAATTGGCTTTCAATTCAATTATTAGTGTCAGATGATGAGTTATCCGGTTGGAAAAGGCCAGAAACATTTCCTTGTATTTTTACGACTAGGTAGCTATCGTGTAGCTTTAGTTAGTGACGTTAATTCAACCTAACCTTGCTATTTTACGGTCTCGAACTAAGATTTGTACTTGTTCAAAAGTGAACAGTTAGTTTATTTCCATTGTAACGAACAGGTTTAAAAAAAAAGGATGTTTTTCTGCTTCAACAGGATCTATCGATGAAGACTCAATCGATGATTTAGTGGCAGCGAAAGTGTTAATGCATGGTGTTACCAAATGGCAACTACAAACTACCAATTTTGAAAAGAATGATTAGAAAACTACTAAATATAGTTTAAAATAACCCTCTTGAACTATAATATTTTTTTCAAAGCAATTTATTTGTATTTAGTACTAATATTATTACTTTGAATGCTGCCAAACACGTAAATTCACAATAGTTAGAAAACTTCACGTTTTAATTTTGAATACACTTTTACTACCGTCATTTATGAGGGTTATTATTAACTAAAACTTCAAATGGAATGTAATAGATGAAAAAAAACACAAATTTGTCGAGAGGGAGGTCGACTTTAATAGAATAAAGTGGATTATGTAACTTGTTACCAAACGGTAACAGTATGCATTAGAGGGTTAAACCTCTTTTAAATTTGTATACCTTTTTTAAATGATATAATTCATTTAATTATAGAGAAAAATTAAGTAATTTATAATTTATTTCAAGCGTTCTGAATTGGGTTTTTTTCTAAGTTATAGGGTAAAATAACTAAGAAATGCTATTTCACTAACATGTCTTATGGGAATTGCCCTCTCCCTGTTCAAATCATAGAGACAGAAAAACCGTGCGCTATGGCACACTATCTAGAGGAGAAACGCAATGGTGAAACAAGAGGAACTTTTGTGCTGAAGCACCATCTTAACATGACGGCGATTGGAGTAGAAAAAATCAGTACTAAAATTGCGTTTTTTTAGAATCATGATTGTTGAGTTGACTAGTTGATAACTGCAAATATTTCGAATTTCCTTTTGTGAGTGTCAAAAATAATATAATTAAGTAACCAAAAATTTGCGTAGTTGTTTATTGATATTTTGGAATTATGGATTTTATATTCATCGTTATGCCTAACCAATTGCAAAATGACATTCAAAATTGAGTCTGACATTAAAATTATTCCACTGAATAGAAAAGAACTACCCAAAAAAGATCCCGATTGATGAATCATAAGAGTTCAATCCACGTCTACAAAAAATTTCAACGAGCCACCAGTTCCACGATCACAACAACAATAAAAAAAAAGCGCAATTTAGTGGTGTCATTTTCTACGCAACTGGCTGGTGCTCAAAGGAAACAGACTTTGACCCTCCGTTTCCCCTCTAGATAGTAGGCGATAGCGCACGGTTTTTCTATCTCTGTGGGTCACCTGACTGTAGTTCTTAAATACGACGCCCGTCGCCAATAGTCCTCGTGTAGCTCTAGTGCGACGATATTTCAAAACCTAACCTATATAACCTAACCTAATCTATCTCTGTGGTTTAAATATACTCTTTCATGTAATAAATAATAAACTATGTAACTCACTGTCCGAATGCTTCCCCTTCTTCCATGGTGTCCGGCATGTTGCTGCCTTTGGTTTCCGGCAAGAGAAGAGACAGCAATCCACTGGTCAACGCCAGAACACCGTACAGCACATTAGGAACAGAGTGATGCGTGTACAGACCCTAGGACATAGATATTAAATTATCCCTTGAGTCGTGTAGAGTTATATACACCTCTTGCCTTGCCTTGCGACTCGTCACGCTTTATAGGCGCATGAGGCCGCAATTGTTGAAATCCAGTTCCTCCGGCTCAGTGCGGCCTCCCTGGCAACTGCCCAGCTTGGCCAACCAAGATGGTCTCACTCCTTTAAGATGCTTCTTCGCCACGTCATTCTTGGTCGTCCCCTCCTCCTTTTACCGTCTGGCGACCAAGTTAAGGGGTCATAGGAGTCTTAAAAATGTGCAAAGAAGGTACTACAAAGCATAGTTTGATCTTTCATGTAATTTTTTAACTACTCAATATATAAGTATAATTTTTTTATATGTAATTCTACAAGATTTATTTATTATAATTTTTTTTTTTTTAATTTATGAAATTTTAGCCAAAACTAAAATAAATGATATTAAACATAAAGCTATTTGAACACATTGGGATTAGGCTTGCGCGGCAAATTTTGAGGTCAAAATTGAAAAAATGACCAAGAAAATGACTTTATATTGTACAAGTATGTACAAAGACTTATACTAAATTCTCAGCTCAATTTTAATTAGAAATTATTTTTTAATAAATTTTAAATCAAAATTTTATAATTTTTATTAATTTTTTTAGAAAAAAGTTCTTAAAATAATTTCTAATTAAAATTGAGCTGATAATTTAGGTATAAGTCTTCGTTTGTACATATTTGTACAATATAAAGTCATTTTCTTGGTCATTTTTTCAATTTCGACCTCAAAATTTGCCGCGCAAGCCTAATCCCAATGTGTTCAAATAGCTTTATGTTTAATATCATTTATTTTAGTTTTGGCTAATGTTTCATAAATTTTAAAATTTGTTTTATATTAAATAAATCTTATAGAATTACATATAAAAAATAATACTTATATATTGAGTAGTTAAAAAATTACATGAAAGATCAAACTATTCTTTGTAGTACCTTCTTAACACATTTTTAAGACTCCTATGACCCCTTAAAGCTATCCGTTCATTCGACTCGGAGCTCATTCTTAGTACATGGCCGACCCAATGCCATCTCTTTATCTTTATGTCTATTGTCAAGGGTTTGTCAGCTGTTTTAATATAGGGATTATGGTTTGAAATTTTTTCTGGACACTAAATTTTTAAGATCTTTCTTAAACATTTAGTATGAAAAGCGTTTATATACACCTCTAGCTTTTAATTATTAACTGTTCTGAACTCACCAGTTCCCTGACGAAGGGTGCCAGCATGGATCCGACACGAGCACAAGTCGAGCACGAACCAAGAGCGGCATTTCTGACAACAGTTGGAAACAGCTCGCTCGCGTAAATGTACAGCAAGGCGAACGTGCCAGTCACGCAGAGTTTGCCGATCATGGCGAAAGTAGTCTGTAGCCAAAGGTATTCTGAAAGGAAATAAATACTTTAAATACTATTGCCAATTATATTACTATGGGGGTATCTGTTTTTTTGCTTAGCATTTAAAAAGTTGTTTGTTTAGAGCTTTCAAACAAAGCCTCATCTTATTTTCACCTTTTTTGACAAGTATTCTTTTTTTTTTTGGTTACTTTAAAGTGTAATCGGAGTAGTACTATCTTGAAATCCACTCATAATAATTAAAAGAAAATGGAAATGTATAATGAAATAAAGAAATTAAAATGAAATTACTAATAAGTAGTCAAAAGAAAGTATTTTAAAAGTTTATTTTTCGCTTTATTCACATTTCAAGCATATGCTTTAATTTTCAAAGGTCACTTATTATAGGAAAGGGTTGGGCTAGGTTGGAAAGGGTTATTATAGGAAAGGGCTTAAGGTTTAAATGACTGTTATGAAGAAACCTGGCAACAGCTCAGAAAATAAATACTTTGCAGATATAGCTATAACACAACGAATGTAGCTATTATTATTATTTTAGCGATTATCTGATCTTTTGTTTGTTATGAGTAATTTGTTTTGCGAAAATAACAGATTTAGTATTTTTAATAATTTTTTAAAGTTAGAACCTAATAGGGGGTACTCCATTTTTTACTAACTTAAAAAAATTATTAAAAATACTAAATCTGTGATTTTCGCAAAACAAATTAGTTTTATGAAATCTACTTCTTTCGTTCTTTGCAATGATACTAGAAAATAGTAACCTTTTAATAAAATTGTGGCGGCAATTGACTTGCGAAAGTTTTCCATAGGAATAACATTACGATTTTCAAGATGTGGAATTCCCAAGAGAGTCCTCTTAAGGTGTTATAAGATTTAAAAAAAAGTAATTGACTATAAAAAATACTTACGCGCTGGCACTACAAGTACGGCAAAGCACGCCGCCCCACCCACGAACGTTAGCCACAGGAATGTAGGGCGCCGCCCCAATTTAAGGGTGCCCCAGTAGATTAGGGCAAAAGATGGTAACTCCATCAGACCCGAGATGAAAAAGTTGAGGTAGGGGTCTCCTCCGATGTCGTTGGTGTTGAAGGACAGGCCGTAGTACGTAAAGGCGTTGACTATCCTGGTGCAGATAGAGGGTTACCACTAGATATTTGTACACAAGTTAATCTTGAATTAACTATTAGAATCAAATAATAATATGAATGGTTAAGGGGAATGAACACAGATCTTCATAATAAAGTGCTTCTGTGTAAATTCAATTGAAAAAGTTATTTTCTAAGTCACATTTCTCCGGCTGTATTGGATATTTTTACAAGTGTTTTTTTTTAAATATAAATTGCTTGGAATATATTGTTGTAAAATTATTTATTTAAAATACATTTTAAGCAAAATAAAAAGTAGGGTTATACACTCCGAAAATAAACGAGCGATTTTAATTCTGTCTGATTTAATTTTCACTCACTCCAGTGTCGAAAATGTACTGCAAAGGAGTGGATTTCACTCTTTTTTTTTAGTTAAACCTCAGAGAGGATCACTCCAAACGAGTGATTTTAAATCCATCTGAGTTAATTTTACTCAGTCTGAGTTAATTTTCACTCCTTTCCAGTGTCGAAAATGCACTTTTTCTATAGGAGTGGATTTCACTTTTTGTTTTAAGAGTATAGAGCTCTGTAAGTAAGTTACATTTATAAAAAGAAAACCGTTTGTTAAAAAAATTCAATACAGCTGGCGATATGTGGTTTATAATTTTTTCCCCTTTAAATTAATAAATGATTTCTTTCCTTGGATTAACACATAGGCACTTCGGTTTAGAGACCTGCGTCCATTCCCCCTTGAAATGAAGGCTGCAAGTTTTAGGCACATACCACACATAAAACATGATAAAAATTCTCTTTCTCATTGTCGGCATCTTCAATAAATGGTAGAGCGTCTTTGTGTTCTGGTCTTCATTTCCCTGAAATCAAGCAATACGCAACATATTAAGCTATACCAGGTTAATGCGTTTTAATTTGTGGCTTAAAGTATTCAATTATGTAGAACTAGCTGTTATAACCCACGTTGCACGGGTAGAGGTGAAAAAATAATTTAATAGTCAATTTAACTATTTTTTTCTTCATTTGAGTTACATAAGATATGAAGATTACACAGTAATTTTCCATTTAATTACCCATCTTGGATATAGTAATGATAAATATTAATTTCTCAAAAATACCTTGATAAGAAGCTCAAATTAAAAAGAATACATATTTAAGTAAAAAATATTCAGTAAGAATTAAAAATAAGCTACTCCAGCAAACAGCAAATGATTTGCATTTTTTATGTAGGTCAGTTCACTTCATCTATCATTTAATCTGTTATAGAATAATAAGCTTATGTTGCTGATACCGTTCATTTTTAAAGTACAGAATCCCCCTACTTAAATTACATTAAAAAATCAAAATTTTGAAAACGCTATAAAATTCACCGATAAAGTCAACATAATTTCGATAATAAATTTTTTCTAGCTCATTTGGCGCTTTTTGCGAATTTGGCGAGGAAAAGATATGGCGCTAACAACACACCCATTCAGCTCTCGTGCGATAAACATCGCACAACCAGCAAATTAAAAAAAATGCTCATTTGGTACGTTTTTTGTAATAACTTGGCGAGTTTTGGCAAAGTATTTGGCTGAAAAAGGAAGACATAAAACCCTAATATGCATCTGTAGTGCGATGGCCTTCAAAAAACAACATAGTTCAGTATAAGCTTAACTATGCTTTTAAAAAATTCATAATTAAAATCATATAGGCACAATAAAATAATAGAATGGAGACTGGTAGGATTACATCTCTTTTGAAACATATCAATCATTTTTTAAAGTTACTAGTTTAGTTTCTGAAGGCAATGAACAAATATTAAACAAATTAAACATTTTCAATTTCAATTGTTTTCTAAAAAGTTTTATTTAAATTTTTCTGCCCAATGGCATCACGAAAGGGAAAAAAAATGATCGGTTTTGAGCGAAAGTGGTGAATTTTCCCCCTTAAAACGTTCGAAAACGATAGAAGGAATGGTCCGATTCGAAAAATTCTTAGCCTATGTTTGTTCCTGAGATGAGATAAATTTTTGTGCCAAATTTCGTGACGATCTGTGACGTGGTTCTTTAGATTTCGCGTCCTATACAAACAAACAAATAAACAAGCAGCAGTCGCCTTTTATGTATATAGATTATGTATGCCGGGGTAGTTCATGTTTTCCCCAGCTAATTATAGAGGTCATAAAAATTTGTTCCAACAAAAGTTCCATCGACTTAATAGAGTTAATGTATGTTAACGTTAATGCATGTTAAATGTAACCTTTAAATTGATAAAACTTGGTTTCCGCTGTATGTCTTTTGGCCTGTTAGTTATGTACGTAACTGGGACGCTGCGACGAGAGTTACCTTCCCTCTTATCCAAATCAAGGGCAGGTTTCCCTTCCACTGCAGTCTCTATAGGGTCATGTGTCTAATTAATTATCCTAAAGTCTACTACTTTTGTACCAATACTTCAAATTATGCACGGTGTGTACGAATGCGTTAACAAAGTAAACTATACAGAGTGAATTTCAATGCCTCAAATTATACATGGTGAAAAAATTCAGTTCTTGATTTCACCAAAAATATGGTTCCTACTATCTGCAACTGCTGTGTGATGAAATGTTTCACCATATTTTCGGTATTTGGTTGAACCATTTCTCGGCTTTTTTTCTCCAAAAACCTAAAACATGGTTTAACCGAACATCAAAAATGTGTGTTTGCGAAACATTTCATTACACAACCGTTGCAGCTACAAGGAATAACACCGTTACACTCTTAAAACAAAAGAGTGAAATCCACTCCCATAAGAGAAGTGCATTTTCGACACTGGAAAGGAGTTAAAATCAACTCAGACTGAGTTAAAGTTAACTCAGACGGAGTTAAAATCACTCGTTTGGAGTGATCCTGTCGTAGGTTTAACTAAACAAATTACTGAAATCCACTCCTTGAGGGGAAGTGCATTTTCGACACTGGAATAAGTGAAAATTAACTCAGACTTAGTTAAACTCGCTCGTTTGTTTTAAGAGTGTATTATGGTGAAAACAAGCTCAAATTTTAACAGTGAATACGATATTTATTTAAAGAATTGAATTGTAAATAATATATGGAATAATAAATTAATTAATTGTAAACAATACAATGGAATAATAATTGAATAATTAATAATATATGGCTTAATATATCTTTAAGTATTTAATAATAAGTGCCACTACTCCATACCATAAGTCCATAAGTTATGCATGATGCGTCTCAATACCTTTAATTGATCAATATCTTTGAATTCTATGTTTGGTCTCTTGTTCAATGCGACTGCTTCTTTAACAAGACGCTCCAGTCTGTCCTTTTTCCCTGTCATCAACAACCAGCGGGGAGACTCAGGAACAAAGCTGAAGAAAACAAAAAAAATCAGTAAGAAAAAGATCTCACGACAGCTTTTTTGAACTTAAGGCACTTCAAATGACAAAACACTTAAGGCACTTTAAAAGGCAATATATTTCTTTTTCTTACGTCAGATCTAGGCCCATTCAACTTTGGAGGACAGGCTGCACATAGCCGAAAATGTTAGATGACTCCAAATAGAGTAGGTATGGTGAATAAAATGTTTGTATACTAAATAAGGGTACACTCTTAAAACAAACAGTTGATTTAACTCAGTCTGAGTTAATTTTCACTCTTTTCAGTGTCGAAAATGCACTCATCCTATTGGAGTGGATTTCACTCTTTTATTTAGTTAAAACTCCGACAGGATCACTCCAAACGAGTGATTTTAACTCAGTCTGAGTTAATTTTCACTCCTTTCCAGTGTCGAAAATGCACTTCTCCTGGATGAGTGGATTTTGCTCTTTTGTTTTAAGAGTGTCGCATTATAGTCTTTAGGTATTTATTTATTAACACTAATAAAATTCAATCGTTCTACTTATCTCAAGATTCAAAGATTCTCAAAGATTGAATAACAAATTTATTATTTGTTATAGAGTCATGTAAACTATTTATTATTTGTTATATTCATGTAAACTAAATGATTTCAGAAACTAAAACTGCAGTGTCTAGGGTGACATTAAAAAAAAAGAACTATTGATGAGAAGGGTTGTTTTGTCCCTTTTTGTAATAACCCTGTGGATATTCAAAGTGTTGGCTTTTCAAAGTTCATTTTGGAAGAAATATTTTGAAGCTTAATAGATATAAGTTCTTACAAATTTCAATAAAATGTGTCACTCACCGTGAACATAAGGCCACGGGTAGCAGCGACAGCCCTAGTGCGAACTGGAACCAGAACCAGTTCCTGATGAACCAGGCCAATGCCACCAGCGTGAGGAACCCGAAAGTGAAGCCCAGCTGGATCAAGATGCCAGCTTCAGCTCGATAACCAGGACCCATCATCTCCATTACTGCAACGAACAAGAAACGATATTATGTGCTGTGGCGATAACTAATCCACTCTATTATGTTACTTAATATTTTCTTTACTGTGACACACAAAATGTAACCGACAAGCCACAAACCAGTATGTAACAAGTACCATCTGTGAATTTCACCATGTCCTAATAAATTGTTAAGTTTTTCCTACAATAGTTATCTTCCAGCATCCACTTTTAATTTATCAGAATATTTAACTTATATAAATCCCAAAATAACAACAATAGTGCCACTGGAATTTATTCACCTGTTATCTGAAGGGCTCAGAATGCAAGTGAACCGAATTTCTTCATCAGTTGTTTGACGAGCTCAGATTGCAAGTGAACCGAATTTCTTCATCAGTTGTTTGAGGGGCTCAGAATGCAAGTGAACCGAATTTCTTCATCAGTTATTTGAAGGGCTCAGAATGCCAGTGAACCGAATTTCTTCACCTGTTATCTGAAGGGCTCAGAATGCAGGTGAACTAAATTTCTTTATCAGTTATTTAAAAGGATCAAAATGCAAGTGAACCGAATTTCTTTATCAGTTATTTGAAAGGCTCAGAATGCAAGTGAACCAAGTCCACGAAAGCTTCTTTGTGCTACAGATGTTTACAGTTAAAGCTTTATAGCAAAATAACTTCTTAATTTTTTTTAATGACTGCTGCCTAGCAGCTCTAATCTACTCATTTATTTTAATCATTCATAGTAGTATTTGATCTAATCTTATAAAATTAAGCGATACACAATAGGTTAATAATCTGCGCGTCTGTTAAATCGTATTATGGATGCGGGCAAAACCACCTAGAGCTGAACAAGCCCACTCTCAGAATTCTGCGATGTAGGTAGGTGAAGGTGGACAGATGTGATATCACACTTTTTGCTCATCTTTGCCAAATTTGTCAATTGGATAGGTTTGATGAGTCACACACAAAGGGGTGAGTGTGGGGGTGATATTTGGCAAAACTTGTAAGTTGAGCCTTTGCAGAACAATGTAGGCCTTTTCCAAATATATATTTGTGTGGGCCAACCTGTGCTTTTTCTTTCTCAGTTCCAATTGGTAATAATGTGGATCAGCATTATTTTTCAAGATATAAGTTAAAATATGTTTAAATTTTAGTGCATTTTGTATTTGTGCAATATGGGGCTATTGGAATCCGTATATTGAACAATGTTAACATTAATATATGCACCAGGAGGGTAAAAAAACCCCGACAAAAACAGCAAATTTCTTGCGTACTTAACACTATGCCTGTTATGGAGAGTCCTGTCCTACCGAAGGCCTGGAAGAACCTGAGAACAGCAAACATGATGTAGGACGAAGAAAGCATAGACAGGAACATGGCGACTGTGGTGATTATGTAGCAGATCACGATAGTGGGGAAACGGCCCAACCTGCAAAAACCGCCTTTTTAATAACTCCAAAGATTCTATTACAGGGTAAAACCAAGAAATCTAAGGTTTCAAACAGATCGAATCAAAATAATCATATGAAGGAATGATTTTGTTTTAAAATGTGTTAACCTTATATGCAAACAGGAAATGAGTCCATTACGTACCAGTCTGAAATCTGTCCAAATATGAAGACGGACGCCAGGAAGCCGAACATGTATACAGACTTGGCGACAGAGACCAGCCACTGGTGGTCGCACACAAGATCCCACTAGAACACAAAACAACGCTCATTTAAAACCATTATGTCCATACATAAAAGAGAAAAAAATTCAAAAAAATTTAGTTTTGAACCAAACACCCAATTACGCCATTATTTTTTTATTCCAACTTCAAAGTACTGACGAATAACTATTCTAGGCAGACTTTTGTCATCTTTTCGAGATCAACATTTAGGGTCTGTAGCATTGATGAAGATATTAAAACAACTCATGGTCCATCACAAAAGGTGCCTGCATGAAGGTGATGTCCAAATTGAAGAGTTTAGTGGAAGAATGTGCTAAGTGATAAAAAGTTTAAAACGAGAAAATCAGCTTTAAAGTTTTTAGTTTTCACTCAGATCTGTTGCAAACGGTACTTAGAAACCGTAAAAAATATACTAAACTTAAGTTTGCTCTTTATCATAAATTTTATCTTAAAAGAATAGAATAGTATGTTCATTTACACAAAAATCTCAATTTTTTCAAAATTGGCACTTAGCACATTCTTCCACTAAGCTCTTCAATTGCTTCTTATCATATACTACGATATCTGTAAGCAGCTTGATAGCTGGTTGTAAAGCAGTTTAAATCAGCGCCATCTAGCGTGGATGTTAATTTGGAGGATTCGTGTGAGTATGCGACAGCCTGCTGTAAGTCCTTTAGAGAATTCCTCCAAATCAATCCAGCTCATATCGTCGGTCAAATGACGAAATCACGAATGTGGATGTTCTAGGGATTGGTTCCGCCCCGGTGGCGCAATCGTTAGGACTCTAGCCTTTGGAGCTGCTGGGGTCGGATTCGAATCCCGGTCAGGCATGAATGTTTGTGACCGTCAATAAATGTTGTTATTTGTCTATGTGTTATTCATTTCTTTGTGACTGTAAAAATTCTTTCTGTGTCTGTCCCACGCTTATAAGTGGTTCTCTGAGCAAACACACAAGCTGGAATATGTATGTACCATACCATACCATACTATCTAGGGATTTGTGGTTGGTAGTTTTTAAAAACGGAAAGCTTAACAATATCCAGTTTTCTGTGTTTTTGCCCATTTGTGATTTTGTCATTTGACAGACGATCTGACATCTCCCTGCTTGAATCCAGACAATATTGTCTTACCTCGCTGACAATATTGCGCGAGAAGTTGGCGACATCATACTCCCACCGGGTACACTTCTCAACTGTCCCATTCGCCAACAGCACCTCGCATCGCTTGTCGAATGTTGTACTGCTGTCCACGTACGTGGATTGAGGCTGGACGCACTCGAAGTCCACGTTGGGTGCCAGGAACGTGATGGAGTGCGTCTGCCAACAGCCAACCAGGTTGATGTAGAAGAAGACAGCAAAAGTGCGTCTCTGCCACGGGCCGTAGCTTCCAATCACGTCAAACAAGTCCATTTCTGTTGGCTAGGATGTCTTGAACCAGTTCTAGAAATATATTTACAGAACTGATACCCAATTTTTTATAGACAGATATATTTTATATCCCATGACAAGGCATGCTCATGCACTCCGTAACAGTTATTCTAGATACAAAAATTTTTGGAATCTGCAATGCACTTTCATAACTTTAAAGAATATCCAAGTGTTGTTTGTTTAATTTTTAATAAATAATAAATAAATTTTTAATAAATAAATTAATAATTTTGTATTTTATGAGAAATTTAATTGATGTGTGTATATTTTGTTCTTTTATGAGAATTTTAATTGATGTGTCTATATTTTGTTCTTTTGTGAGAAATGTAATTGATGTGTCTATATTTTGCTCTTTTATGAGAATTTTAATTGATATGCCTATATTTTGTTCTTTTATGAGAATTTAAATCGCTGCATAAATATTATGTTCTTTTATACGAATTGTAATTGCTGTTTGCACCGATTAAAATTGCCGCCAACCTAAAATTAACTGATTTCTACTTGTATAATAAAATAGCTTTAAAAAAATATATCCATTTTCTGCGTATACTCCTTTCGGCTATTCTAGTTGACAATAAAATGTACATAAAAATAACAAAATATTTATGAAGTGTGTTAATTATTTTGAAGAATTGTTGGCAAATTTGCACCATTAATTTTTGAATGTCTGGGAAAATGTAGTAACACAAAGTATACGGGACGTGCTTCCCGGCTCAATGTGCGTGCATTTGGACATCTTGCTGTCAAAAAGTTCATTTACTTTTTCTAAAAGTTTTAATGCTAGTGTGTTTGTAAGCAAGGCAATGATATCCCATTTTCTTCAAAATAAAATCAAAGGAAAAAATATACAATCAAAAAGAAGGTGGAAACTAGACCCGGTCTCCCCTCATTAAATAAAATACCTCTTTACAACCAACGCCAACGCGCATGTATCACGTGAATTCGCGTTTTAATTTTCGTAATAAGAAACTTATTAAATAAAGTTAATTTTAAATTCAATTATACCGCCGGAAATGTCTCTAAAATAGTTAGCCAAAAATTAATATTTTTAGCTTAAACTAAAACAATTTTCAAACTTTAAATTATACATTTTACACTTGTGTGTCTCAGAAAAATGAGCAAATTTTCATGTTGCTTTGTATCAGGTTTTTTTCAAAAATTGATAATATACTTATTTCATTAAAAAATATTCATAATTTTCAAATGAAATCAAATACTAACAAAAATTGGACATTAATTGAAAAAAAAAATGATCCCTAGACCACACGACAAGCTTAGTACAATGTTTTTTTAATAGATTAAGGGAAAGTAAATAAAAATGTGCAAGTTTTTAATTGAGTAATGAGAATTGAAACTTATTTTTGATTTTCAGTTCATCAATAATAAGAGAAAATAGATTTGTTTAACATTTGATGCACACAAGCTGAAATCTTCAGTTATTACGAAATATAATGAAACGAAGAGGCAAAGGATTTATTGAGAAGTTTTATGTCAATCTTACCTGATCAAGAGAAAAAATTTGTCTTCGAAAATCCTTTCATAATTTTCAACAACCAAAGTAACCTATTTTTGAGTAAAAAAAGTTTTTCTTCAGATTTTTGCTTATCGAACAGTAAGTACTAAGGTAGTAGGTACTTTTATCCCTGTTAGCTTCTTTTGCTTCTCCTGCTCACATTTAGTAGCGAGGGGAGTAGTTCTTTTATGTAACGCGTCAATGGCGAATTTCAGGATGAGCCAAACCGTGTTTACTTTTTTTTTCTCTTTCCTACTCCTTGGAGGCCGACGACTTTTCTTTTTTCCGAGTCGATGCCGCGATGCTCAAAATAGAACTCTTATTTTTAAGAAGTTAAATATTTTCTTTCGAGTTGCTGTAAAAAAAAATCTTTCTGGCAAACCCCATGGGAACTATACATCGTGGTAGTACCCCGCCGAGGTGGATTGACTGTCTTGAGAGAGACCATGAAGACCCTGAAAGCCATTACACTCTTAAAACGAACGAGCGATTTTAACTCAGTCTGATTAATTTTCACTCCTCCAGTCTGGAAAATGCAATTCTCCTTTTGGAGTGCCTTTGTGTGTTAAACATCAGACAGGATCACTCCAAACGAGTGATTTTAACTCAGTCTGAGTTAATATTCATTCCTTTCCAGTGTCGAAAATGCACTTCTCCAACTGGAGTGGATTTCACTCTTTTGTTTTAGGAGTGTACCAACTGGAGAACAGTCTTCAAGGACATATTTGCTTGGAGGAGACTTCTAGAGAAAGCCAGGGCTAACTCCAGGGCTGTCGTGCAACTGAATGAATGAAATATTTTCTTTACGTGACGTATTTTACTCTTTCCCACCGCTTATGAGTTAAGGTCCTGCAGACATCTATATATCCTACTTACCATAGAGGCAGGGGAGCCCAGTCGGTTAGGCACTCGCCTAGCATGCTAAAGGTCCAACGTTCGGGTCCGGGCATCGCCAGATAACTGACTGCGGACCTATTTACGGCCCATGCAGCCAAAAATGTCCGACGAATAATACCCCGTGTAAGGGAGTGCACGCTAAATATCCTTCAAAGTCCTAACGCTGCGCACGATGTCACCCTTAACGGTTGCGTTGGGTGCCTATTCAGGTGTCGGCTCGTCACTTGACTGCGGTTCTAAATACGACACCCGTCGCCAATAGACCTCGTGTAGCTACAGTGCGACGATAATTCAAAGCTAACCTAGCCTAACCTACTTACTCTAATGAAAATGTTCTAAACGGTTCCAATGAGCATTCCCTTCCCCCTCCCTCTTTTAACTACAATGACTATATCTGAACTATCTTTGTTAGGTTGTAGCGTGCTATCCATTTTATTCAAAAATTACTAGTTTTCTACTGCGCTGCAATGTTTCAACTTTGCCTCTTGAACACCATCCAAAAAACTTCTATTCACCAAATTTAACTGATCGTAAATCAAAATGAAATCACCACCCAGCATAAATTACATATACTCCTTAAACAGTGCGAAAATAGAATGCAAACTGCAGTACGTACTTTTTCTCTATGTGTACATGCAACAATCAAAATAAAACCAACTAGGTACCCATAAAGCCAGAGTTATTAAATACCTTACTTCGAAACTTCAAAGTTTACTGGAGTTTGTTAGATATCAATCAAAGTTCGATCAAATATTTCTTAAACACATTTCTGACGTTTATTGAAGCTTTAACCCATTTCAGTTTTACGACTGTTAGAAATGTGTACACCACTTGTCAATGGATGTTACTTTTCTTCTTGTTGATTATCGTATTCGGATCAAAAGTGGTGCAATGTTGGGAAATTCAGAAAATAGGCTAACCAATTAACAACATTTCCTACAATTAATTAATCCTACAATTAATTTAAAGTAATTGTCTCTCAAAGTGGCCCTAATTTATTAGAAACATGATTGCGCGACGAAATTTTTCATCCACATGGCGCATGCGCTTTAAAGAGGTATTTTATTTAAATACTAATAGCTCGTTTCAAAATCCATATTTTTCTTGAAACTTAAATACATTATATTTCTATATATCTGTTAACGTTCCTACAAAAGTTTCATTCATATCTAAACAAGTACGTTGATTTTAAAAGTGTCGCTTATGCAATTTTTTAGCGTAACCTTTTCCCGAATAAGCTAGTTGACATCTTCTGTTTTAAAGTAGATAAATTATGTGTATGTATTAATAAAACACAGAAAACTATTCCAGGCCTCCCCTATACAATAGTTTTAAGAAATGTCTAAAAGTTCTCAGGTATACATGCACTTTTGACTACCACCTGACATGACAGTGAGATCACCCTCTAGAAAGGAACAGCATAGGCTTTACAGCCCGTTACCCCGCTCGCCAGAAGAGACAGTCACAAGAGACACACAAAGGACGCCACAAACATATAAAGTAAAATCGACATTAAGTTTGCAGTATACAAATGTTCTACGAGAAAAATTGTAAATAGTTCTCATTTTCGAGTGCGAGAATCGAATAAAAAAGGTGTTTCACATTCAATAAACAATTAAATTTCTTATTTCAAGTCATAAATTTATTATTTTTGTTAGTTTAGCTTCAGTTAGAGTGTAATTTTAATTATTTTTTCCTTCGATTTTGACGTAACAGGGCGCACGAATATCAGGGTCAAAGGAGCAGCCATCAGAGTAGGAGAAATTTCGGGGCCAGCTGCGTTGTTTACCTAGTTTCCTCGGCGCAGTACACTTCTCTGCTGCAAACTTAAGGTCGGTTTTAGTATGTACAAATAACAGCATTTATTAAAAAACACCAACATCCATGCCTTACCTGTATTTGAAACCCAAACCCAGCAGCTCCCAAGGCTAGCACCATAACAATTGCGCCGCCGGGTCGGCTGACACCTCAATATGGGAATCATGGTGAAAGATCGAGTACGGTATTTCAAATACGTACAATAAATTCAGAAAAATAAGCACGTGTTTGATTTGTTTAAAGATGGTACTTACTACTTTCAAAACAGCCATCATATTATCATATTTTATTTACCTTTACATAATTTATTTTATCACCTGTCATCCTTGTAAAAATATTCATCACTATCATAATATAATGGTGAATAATTGTAGGAAATTTTTTAAAAATTTCATACATGCACTTTTACTACCACTTACCTCAATATCGGAATTTTGCCGGAATCATGACGAAAGATTGAGTACGGGATTTCAAATAGTACATATATAATGTTTTCAGAAAAATAAGCAAGTGTTTGCTTTGTCTAAAGATGGAACTTACTACTTTCAAAATAGTTCTCATATTACCATATTTTATTTACCTTTACATAATTTATTTTCTCACCTGTCATCCTCGTAAAAAATATTTATCACATCATAATATAATGGTGAATAAATGTAGGACTTATTTTTAAATTTCATACATGCACTTTTGACTACCACTTACCTCAATATCGGAATTTCGTAGGAATCATGACGAAAGATTGAGTAAGCGATTTCAAATACATATATAATGTTTTCAGAAAAATAAGCAAGTGTTTGCTTTGTTTAAAGATGGTACTTACTACTTTCAAAACAGCCCTCATATTACCAAATATCATTTACCTCTATCTCATTTATTTATTTTATCACCTGTCATCCTCATAAAAAATATTTATCACTATCATAATATAATGGTGAATAAATTTTAGACGTCTGGGGTGAAAAACGCACTTAAAGATATTAAATAATGTATGTTTTTTTCTCTATCAGATATAAAGATCTTAGTAGAAAAACGGGCTATGTGAAAAAAAAAAAGTGAAAACGAGATAACGAGTTTTAAATTTTTTAGTTTTCATCTTTTCTTTACTTCACAAAATCAGAATATTTCGAGCAAGATCTTTTTGTTAAGTTATTCAAAATGCTAGATTAAAATAAATGTAATTGGAAACATTGATGTTTATATTAATGTGTTTTTACATGAATTATTACTGTACTTACTGTATATAAATGTAAAATGTCTACCTCTGTACTGTCTTACTGTATAAATGTCGACCTTCACAAAATCAGAATATTTTGAGCAAGGTTTTTTTTTAGGTTATTCAAAATGTAAGATAAAAAATAAATGTAATTGGAAACATTGATGCTTATATTAATGTGTTTTTACATGAATTATTACTGTATAAATGTAATCGAAAAATTACCATGTGATTGCACGTGAATTATTATATTAGACGTAAATTATCGTAATTTTAAAACAATTATTGATGTGACATTATTGTGTAACAAGGAACTACTTTTGGAAATTCCTTTCATAATAAGTAGCATTTTAAAAATAGACAAGTAAAATTTTTGAACTTTAGTTTCACTGGAACGTTCTAGCCGAATTCTTCTTATCTATATTTTTTTCTGTCAAAAATAATAAGTTTACTGCTGCAATTTTATTTACTAAATTAATATAACTTGAGTAAAAAACTGAGTAAAAACAAAGCGTGGAAAAGCGAGATTGGTCCGTTAGTTGGAAATTCTTGTAAGGTAATATTTACATACAAAATTATCTTAATACAATTTAACCAAATTACACTTTTCATTCTGACAAAATTGCCAAATTTTTTCAAATAATATTGAAATCGGTTAGACCTTAAACGAGATTAAAGTTTTAAACATGTTTTCTGGATGGATCCAAAAATAATTTATGGAACTCTTTACATGCGCGGAGGGATCTTCTCCATGGCATATTTCTATTTACCCAACTTAGATTGGCAAGGAGTGTAGAGATGCGTTTCCAGACATCCTTGCGTGGCTTTGATGCAGTTCCAGCCACAATAAACAACAAAACCTGAGATAACTATAAAATCAGCAACTCCATTCAAGTCTCGCGGTAAAAGTTTTTCAAAAGTAAAACACCGTGACGGGCGAAAAAAAAATGTCATACTTGGCAACTTACACAGCTCAAAATATTTAATTATTTCATAATTGTCTTTTTCATGTAATAAAAAAATATGGCGCAATTTATCTGAATGGGCCGCCCTGGTAGCTCAATCGTTAGGATGCTAGCCTTTGGAGCTGCTGGCGTCGGGTTCGAATCCCGGTCAGGCATGGATGTTTGTGACCGTCAATAAATATTGTTATTGTGTTATTCCATTCTTTGTGGCTGTTAATATTCTTTCTGTGTTCGTCCCACTTGACGAAAGCTTATAAGCGGTTCTCTGAACAAGCACACAAGCTGGAATATATATGTACCATACCATACCATTATCTGAATGGGTCAATAGCGGGAAAACGAAGCATTCTTGTCCCTGCCAGTTTTAAAAGTAATATAGGCTTTTAAAAGCAAAGTAACTTAGGAAAATATGATACAACAGTTTTTAGAGTAGAATAGAAAGAAATTTACAAGATTTTCTTTTTTATTCTAGTTTTTTTTTAGTCACAGAGCGTGACATGTTATGTCTGTGGTGTGTTCCAACTCTCAATTTCATGACTTTGGCATTTTTTTTTATCTAACCTATAAGGCCGGAATTAACTTTTTAAATTGTCTGTGTCTATGTCACTTTAGTTTCATTTGCAGCTATATTTCTATAGAAAAAGTTTCTGAACAAGTTTGCTAAACAAAAAATGACGTAACAGCTGAAAACAAACTTTAAAAAGGGTGCATCACGCCTGTGGCTAAGAAAGAACTTTTGTAAACTATTCAAATGTCTATAACTTGGGCCAAACCCAACAGGACCAAAGTAACCCCATTTGATTGTATCTACATAATTTTTCCTAGTTTTTAAAACAATTTTAATAAAGGCATTGCAGAAAAATTTGTTTTAATGTGACGAGAATTTTAGGGCAATAAAAAAACATTATTTAAATTAAACGATTATTTTTAATTTATTAACCATATTCATGCATATACATAATTATAAAATAAATGATTATAAATTGAATGAATATTCTTAAACATGAAAAGGAACGTGTTCTTACCATAAATGCAGCCTCACTTCAGGCGAACTGCAGCAATTGAACTACAAGTGACCACAAGCCGGACATGTGACGTGCGATGACAGGCAATGAAGAAAAGGAGTTTTCAAATATTAAGCTCTCGACACTCCTTCCTGCCACTTATTGTGTCTTCTCTTATCCTGCTGCCATCTACTGTGATGGAGAAAAAAGGGAAATTTTACCTTATGGGTAATTGAAGAGCTTAGTGGAAGAACGTGCTAAGTGACAAAAAGGTGAAAACGAGAAAATGAGCATTAAAGATTTTCTTTTGTACTGAGATACGTTAAAAACAGCGCAT
The DNA here is from genome assembly GCA_023701765.1 of Hylyphantes graminicola. Taxonomy (NCBI): domain Eukaryota; kingdom Metazoa; phylum Arthropoda; class Arachnida; order Araneae; family Linyphiidae; genus Hylyphantes; species Hylyphantes graminicola. Next base: position 66,795,217 of record CM043116.1, on the reverse strand, counting down.
ACAAATGGTAAACAACCTACTTAACTTACATTTTATGAAAAGGAGGAATATTGTTATCTTCAAAGGATGGAATAACATGTTCATTGACACAAAATTCTCAACTTTTTCGAAAATGTCACTTAGCACGTTCTTCCACTAAGCTCTTCAATTGAGCCCGATTAACCGCGGTCTCCATACCAAAGTGCCTCTGTGTTGATCCAATGGGAAAAAACTATTTTCTAAGCCACATTTCTCTGGCTGTATTGAGTATTTTTTACAAACATTTTTCCCCTATGAAATATGTAGTATACTTACAGGAGGTGTCTATAATCCAAATTTTTGAAATTGGTTCGAATATTTCTTGCCAAAAAATTTATTAAAATTGAAAAAAAAATCATTATTTTATTAAAATACTGTTAGAATAAATTTCGCTGGCTAGAGCTATGGTAACGGATTGTCCAAGCGTGTATAATAATGTAACTCGTAACAAACTCGAAATATGCGAACATAATCTTTGGAATTATAATGTGATGATTATTGCGAGAAAATTTCATTACTTTAATCCATTTGCAATACTAAATATCTGTGCACTAAAACTTTAAAACATGAATAAGAATTTAATTTAAGGCACTTTTTCTACAAAAAATCTAACTTGGTTATCTTTTGTGTGAGTGTTTTGACGGGGACTCTGCTTTTAAAGAATTATATACCAACCCAAAATCCCTGAAGTGATCCCTGAAGTAGAAGCCACCCTCAACACCGAACCGATAAGTCCATTGCTTCGGTTAATTCCTAGTTTCGGTGGACGGCGACTTTTTCGGAATTTTGGCGACAGAAAAAGGGCGATAAATAATTCCAATCTGGCAACCATGTACTGTAATTCCTCCCACGAAGTTTGTGGTAACCCTAAACCCAGACGGGGGAAGGAGGGGGTTTCAATGTGATGACTCACTTTTGCTTATATTTTGTTTGGATTCGTTCAGTTGGGAACGCCGCGACGCGTCGCATTTCCGGTCCGGGCGTGCTTTCCGATGTTGCTACTCTGCAAATTAGTTGTTCTAAAAGCGTAAATCTGCTGCATTTTAATTAAAATTTTCTTAATTATTGTTTTTAAATGCGAAATGCATAATTACTTTAATGTAAGCCATTTAATTACAACGGAAAAGATTACGGATTTATTCCTCTCGGTCTACGTGTGTAGTTCAAATTTGAAAATTCGCTGCGTAATTATCGGTATTTATTCTTCTTATTTTTAAAAAATATTTTTTGTTTTTTGCATACTTTTATTGTCGGTTAATTGTCAATGTGGCTGAAGTTATTGTCACATTTGAGAATGTTGTCATTCGTAGTGCAACGTATTTTGAAAATGGCGGCCATTTTTTCCAAACAACGCTACAAGAACAACGTCACGTGATCCACCATTCTATGACTTCGCGTTTTCAGAGTAGCAACGTCCAATCACTATCACGCGTCACTACAAGGTGTTTTCTCGCCAACAAGTTTGGCGAGAAATAAAAAATCGCCGTCCACCGAAACTAGGAATTTACCATTGCTTCCTCATGTGCACGTTAGAGGGCAGCACCACAACCACGCACGATCCTTCAGGTCTACAACGCGCGTGTATTCTAGTCTAGGATTCTCGTTTGATGATACCACCACTACCACACGAATAATTCGATGATACCACCACTACCACACGAATAATTCGATGATACCACAGTTCAATGATACCACACTTGTGTAACTCGTTAAAAGCGTATACACTTGTGTAACTCGTTAAAAACGTATATACTCGTGTAACTCGTAGCAGACGGGTATACACATCATGTAACTCATTACAAACGTGTTTAAACGTGTATACTCATGTAACTCGTAACAAAAGTGTCTGTACTCGTGTGGTATCATCGATTGAGAATACTAGAATACTCGCGCTATAGACCTGAAGGATAATGCATGGTTGTGGTGCTGCCCTCTACCGTGCCGCATGAAGAAGCAATGGACTCATGGGTTCGGTGTTGAGGGTGGCTCCTACCGCCGCATCACTTCAGGGATTTTGGGTTGGCATATAATGCTTCAAAAGCAGAGTGCCCGTCAAAGCATTCCCACAAAAGATAGCCAAGTTAGATTTTTTTTTTGTAGAAAAAGTTGGGCTTAAATTAAATTCTTATTCATGTTATAAAGTTTTAGTGCACAGATTTTCAGTTTCAATTTTTAGTATTGCAAATGGATTTAAGTAAAGTAATGAAATTTTCTCGCAATAATCATCACAGGATAAATGCAAAGAGAATGCTCCAGAAATTAAGAACGGGATTTTTGTTATTATTTTGGTGCAAAGTTAATTTATGGATAACTAACACATTTTATTGGCCGATATGTGGCAAGTAAAGCAAGTTTAATTAATCATTTTACGAAGAAGAAATATTGTTTTAAATTCGATTAAATAATTCTTAAAAAAATTATAGAGTTGAATTACATCCATTTATGTAAGTTTATATTTTGAAAAAAAAAAGTCGGTTGGAGGAATACATTTTTCTCTGAATAGAAATAGAATTATCATCAATATTATTATGGTTATGAATACACAAAAGTAGTACAAACAACTAAAAAAATATTTTAAATGCTTTTAGCTTAAAAAAAAACCTCGCAATGATGATGGCTACATGAATATCTCGAAATAAAACAGACATACTAATGAAATTAATTATAAACTTTTATTTACAGCAAGAAATATACAATTTACAAAATAGGTTCAACATGAAAGGAACCAAAATAGCTTTAGAAGTCATTTTAATTGATATGTGTTTAGTCTGATACTTGATAATACAGTAGTGGTGGCCAAAAGTGTGGACACTTTTTTAAAGTTTCATATTTTTTAACTTTGTGTGATTACAGAATGTATTAAATGTATATCAAATTAAACAATTGTATATCTAGTTAAAAGTAATTTAATCTTTGTGAGGACCACTGTCTGCAGATCACTGAAGCAGTCTATGAGACCTTTGGTCCCATATAATCTATATCCATGGACACAACATTATCATCATCAAAGTAATTTAATGTAGAATTAAAAATAAATGCATGTATTACAATATCTGTATTACAAATAAGTTATGCAACGAATATTATGATCTGTCTTAGTTTTGCAAGTCATTGAACCACCAACTTGTATTGCATTTTCAGCATAAGAGAATTCATTGATTGTGCTTGTTTGTTCAACTAAAATGAGCATAACTTTTTTTTGTAATACGGATACTTTAATTCTGTTTTTAATGATATTCTACATTAAATTACCTTCAACTTAATATTTAAATGTTCGTATTTAGGCGAAATTTAATAGATGCAAGCACACAGGTAACAGTTGAAACACATGAAACTTTCAAAAAGTGTCCACACTTTTGGCCACCACTGTATATTAGAATGAAAATAATAAATTTAATATATATATTTTAATAGGTCATATAAATCAATATGATTTTTTAAAAAATCACAATATCCTCAAAATCATTTAAGTACTTATTCTTACCAAAAGTAGTTTGACATATTACTAGGAAAAGAGAATATTTTATTTAACATATAAAATCCATTTTCTACTAATTTTTTTAATTTAAATTAAGAAATATTTTATGTACTAATTAATGCTGGTTATGCTGAAATGCTTATGCCCAGGCTAACATGAAATATTCTATAACTTATAATGAATAAAATAGTTAGGTTAGTGAAGATTTTTTTTATATAAAAATGAAGAAATTAATACATTGTATTGCGAACAATTATTGCAAAAAAATAATAAAAATTTCTGTTGGAATTGAGTTATTGCTAAAAAAGAGGAAATTTATGCGTTGCATAAGTTTTCAAAACAAAACAGAACGAACTCACAGAGTACACATAAATAAGATTTATAACAAACATATATGACTAGAAAATCTCATCCATGGAAAGCCTTCTCCCTTCTTTACATAAAAAAATCACATTTTAACATAAAAACATTTTCTATACACGTAATGACATTTAGGACTTCGACATCTAATTTCTAAATTTAATGAATAATGGAGAGCAGCATTGATTTGTAAAAAAAAAAAAGGTTTTTTGAATTTTTTATTTTTTTCATATGGATTTGATTATTTTGTGACGTATTCAATGCAATCCCCAGCGTAGAAAATTTCGCACAATTTGATGTATATATATATGTGTCAGATCAGTTTTGTTTTGTTATAAAGCACTTATTATTTTATAGATTTCTCTTTTTTTTTAATTTAGTCGAATTGTTTATAACAAATTCGTTGAAAATTATTGAGAAGTTTAAACAAAATTGTACAAACATTTTATAAGTTTCATTATTAAGATTTAGTATTAGTGAATACAAAATGAAATTATGATGCTGAATATCCTTTTTTCTTAATTAACTATATTCTGCTTGGGGATCCTTTTGCAGCAAACACTGTGAAACAATCCATATTTTTTTTTAATGAAAAATGTCAAACAGATTTGTTTTAAAGGTTATCGCACATATAATAACCATTCATTTCATAGATGGAATACTATAAAATCATACTAAATCACGACCAACTTCAATAACAAGGCCAGAGAAGCTCTTCCAAACATGAGCGAAGACGGATTTTTTGACGTCACTGTTCCGAGTGCCGAAGATCGAGAAATTAGCTCGGACGTTTTCGGAACCTTAAAAATATGGTCAGCCGTGAACGAGTGGTTCCGTACAGGTTTCGAGGCAGGTTGTCTTCATCTTCGTAACAACGTCACTCGGAACTACGATGTCAAAATTTCCGTCCCTGAGCATGTTTGGGAGATTCTTCGGCCTTAGTAGTTGAAAAGACCTATGGGTCTATGCGTCTCACGAAGTGGTACTGACGCATCAACAAGAGACCACATTTTACTGGTTCTTCCTAAAATTTACAATATGCACTTTTGAAGTCACATTTATGTTAGTTACAAGTAATAATACGTCACTTTTTGAAGGTCCCCAAGAAGAATTTTAAAAGAATAAGTCATGGGTTTACAATTAGATCAGGGACCAACAACCAACAAAGCAGACAGCAGTATATACATATTTGGAAGTTTTAGAATACAAATAAACCAAGTCCAGTTTTGTGTCATTTTCGAGTTAGCTGCTCAATGGCATACACTATGTCGAATTTTAGTGCATCAATGAAAATAATTCCAGAATTAAAATAATATCCTCTTGGAAGAAGGAATTATAAAAATCTCAAGGGGTAATTTTGTTTTGAAGCTTTACCAAGAGGATTGTCAGGTATTAGTTTTTGAATCACAACTTCCGCTGAGGTATTTCTTTGCCATGCCCTTGGTCCCCAGGTGTGAGGATCAAAGCAACATCGAAATGAAATAAATGTGAAACAAAAATGTTATCTAGTTATTTTATTATATATTTTTAAAGTTTTAAAATGCTAAAAAATAAAGCTGATTTAAATTTATATTCTGATATCTGTTTTTTTTTAAAAGCTAAATTTAAATGCTAAAAATATGCAGCAGATGTTGACATTATTTTGAAATTTTATCAATTAATAATTAAATAAAAGGATGTTATTTTCCTTTCAATTTTGGTTTAAATTGATGTTATGATTATCCCCTTACCTGGTGAAACTTTGATACCATGGCAAATCAATTTGTTTTGCAAAAGTTGTGACTTCAAATCTAATGCATCAACTGTATGGGACTGACAGTCCCACCTTAAACCTCTGTAGCACAAAGAAACTTGGTTCACTTGTATTCTGAGTCCCAATGCTTATTCCAAGGGCAAGCAGGGCGAGCCTAACGAGTCTTCTTTAGATGGGCGATCCGAGCGAGCAGCTGCTGTCCGACTTGTGTCTCCTGGGGTCCTCCGGGGTCCACACCTTGGCCACCATGACGTTCCCGTGCAGCGCGCTGGGCTTCTCGCTGCCCCACGACAGGGAGTGGCCGGCCAGGGGCACATTGTACCCGGCCGGGGCACCTGAGGAACAACATTGGTATAAGTATAGGGAAGAGACTAAAAACTAAAACTAATCTCCCCGTTGCAACAGCCCATTAGTGGGCCAAGGTCTGCAGTGCCCTTTCAGCTTTCGTGACCTAGGGCTCTTGGGTGCTAGGCATATGCCCCGGTAAGGTGGTCAGCCTCACGCGGAACCCCCCGTGTTTAGTTCCCAAGCATGCTTGGTATCCATTTTACCGACCCACTCAAGCCTGTCCAAAAAGGGGGGAAATAGTCTCCAGGAACCTGTACCCGCGTGAAACTGCGCAATTACCGCCCACAGGACCCAACAGATTTAACGAGCACTTGCTCCGCATAGGGGAGAGAAGGGGAATGGCGCCACCTTAAGGGAAATTGAATTTTCATGCAGAATTGTGTTGCAATTAATGTAAATTGTAATGAGCTTAGCATACTACAGTTCATAACCGATCTTGTAGTGATTTTTTAAAATTTAAATCTTTAATAGAAACTGAATAAAATTGTATTTTTATAAAGCTCGCACAGTGGCGGGATTACCCCAGTATCTGGGGTAATGCCGCCACACCACTGGGGTTATGCCGCTACATCAATAAACAAAGCAAATAATCTTTAAATAATTGAAAATTACATAATAAAGCAATACATATAGAACTAAAATAGGTTTAATTAACTTAAAAATGGTAAATTGTACTGGGTACAGCTCTTTTATTAACTTTCTATGTGCAACTAACTATGCAGGTTTCTTTTAAAAGTTTCGTTGGTCTACTTGACCAGTTCAGTTATTCTTTTTCGGATACGTGGCATCTCTAACGAAATCTAATATGTTGTTGGGCCAATATATGAAATTTCTATTTTACGGATTATGCCGCCATCCTTTTGCATGAGGCGGCATAACCCCAGAGTGATGTGGCGGCATTACCCCAGTTAGACAAAATGGCATAGACGACTTGTTTAAAGAAAAGTAGTTAGCCTAGCGTTCAAACTAACGACGTGATAAAATAGCCAAATAATTACTCTTTTAAATTATATATAACTGATTTATCTAACTTAGAGATAGCAGTCACTTATCGCTTAATTTCAGAAGGCTCAAGATTGGATGAAAATCACTAAAAACAGTATTTTTAAAATAACTTCGCACCAGCTCACCGCACGGCCATTAGCGTCTATACTACAAATTACTTTGTCTCCTGCTACAGGTCAGCGCTCACAGCCTCTCTCCCATTCACACCGCTGGCGAGATACAAGGGGTGGCGGCATTACCCGAGGTGGCGGGATTCCCCTGCTCTCCCCTATACTCGGTGAGTTTTCAGCGACCAGGACTCGATCGCGGGACCTTCCGATCCGTAGATTGCGACACTGACCACAGTGCTCCTCAGAGCCCTAGTCGACTAATATAACGCCAGACAACTTAGTTAACCGGCCTTTAAATACAAGCGGTATTGAGTAGATACAGGGTGTCCCAAATGGACAACCTAATTTTAAAAGTTAATAAGAAAAGAAATGGATAGAGATATTAACACAATTCTTGCAGGAAACGAATGAGTCATGTCTGGAATTTGATATGGAAACCTTTATTATGTTAATTACGTTTATTACGATTACACGCCAAAAAAAAGGACACGTGGTCAGAACTGAACATTTCTGAACACTTGTCCTTCTTTCCGGTGTATACGTATGCCTAGTTCATTCATACAGTAAAACACGGTATTAAAACGCCATGTTTCGGTTAAATTGAACATAACATTGTGTAATAACATAATAACGTAATAAACATAATTACCATAATAAAGTGTTACATATACGAGGCGTGTTTTTTAAGTAAGTACCGTTATGCCACACAGAGGGCGCGGCGATGCGATCGGCGTTCTACGCATGCGCACTGGGTACCTACATCTCTTGTCTACTCACTGACGATATTGCAATCCGATTTGTCATTGTTTTACGTTTTCTGCTGAGTGTTTAAAATGTCTCCGATAATCGTGAGTCCCGCCGACTGTGAAGTACGGTCTGTTATAAGATTTCTTAGTGCTAGAGGCCTAAAATCAATCGATATACATTGTGAGATCTGTGCAGTTTACGGACAAGACATTATGAGTGATGGAATGGTAAAGCGTCTGTTTTCTCTCACCTTATTGTCCACTTGCTGCGCCAAAATTTCATTAACGACTGAAGGACGCCCACTCCGTTGTTCTCATGAACATTCGTGCGGCCTTCTTTAAATGATCTCACCCACTTTCTTAATATTCCATCACTCATAATGTCTTGTCCGTAAACAGCACAGAACTCACGATGAATATCGATTGATTTTAGGCCTTTAGCACTAAGAAATCTCATAACAGACCGTACTTCACAGTCGGCGGGACTCGCGATTATCGGAGACATTTTAAACACTCAGCAGTAAACGTAAAAAAATGATAAATCGAATTGCAATATCGTCAGTGAGTAGACAAGAGATGTAGGTACCCAGTGCGCATGCGTAGAACGCCGATCGCATCGCCGCGCCCTCTGTGTGGCATAACGGTACTTACTTAAAAAACACGCCTCGTAGAATATATGTTTTCATTTAGAATATAAATACATTTCAGAATAATATATTCGACGCATAAAATTCCTTATGCATAAAATGTGGCGTTTCTATCAAAAGTGCAAGATTGCGTGGCTCTATGCCGCCCCACAATAAATAAACCAGATCAAACCAATCGGACCTAACTCAACCGCAAATGAGCAACATATACAACTAAAAACGAAAAAAAAAAAAACTATTTTCAATGTTTCAACAAACAAATAAAAAAAATCACCTGAGTCACTAAATTAAAAAAAAAATGTCCGATTAAATCCTCGTGCAGTGTGTATTGCGCAGGAGGAGGACACCTGGTCTGTTCCCACGTCTTGCTTTTATCTCGTCCGTGGACACACGCAAGTTCCAAGGATCGATGGATCCGAGGCAAGGCGCCAATGGGAGCGCGTGGAAACGATGGTAGAATTCCTGAAGTATTTTTGAATCCAAGTATAAGGATTTTTGAAGTGTTTTTATGGTTTATGGGATCGCATCATAGCACGGCCAACTTCAATACAAGGCCGGAGAAGCTTTCCCAAACATGAGCTTGACGGAATTTTTGACGTCACTATTCCGAGTGCCGAAGATTGAGAAACTAGTTCGGATGCATTCGGAACACTAAAAATGTGGTCAGACGTGAACGAGTGTTTCCGAACAGTCACTCAGAACATGACGTCAAAAATTCCGTCCCCGTGCGTGTTTAGGAGATCTTCTTTGGCCTTAGTATTTGAATAGGCCGTGATCATAGAGGATTTTGTGTTTTTAGGGTCGTATTATAGTGGTTTGGTGGAGAATTTGAATTTTTAAGTTAGCATACGATGGAACAAAGAAAAGATCAATAAAGTAATTTTGATTCCAAGTAGAAGGATTCTTCAATAGTTTTAATGGTCCATGGTATTGCGTCATAGATGGTACATTTTAGGAGTAGCTTATAGAGATTCGGAGGGGAAATTTAAATTTTTAAGTTGTAGCTTGTGACGAACAAAAGTTATACTGTGATGTTGCTTTGTGTTTATAAAGTGTTTGTTTGTTGAAAACTATTTAGAGAAGAGAGAATTTCTAAAGAATTTTCGAATCCAAGTATGAGGATTTTTGAATTGCTTTAATGGTTTATGGGATTGTGCCAAAGAGGGTTGGGTGTTTTAAAGCTGCTTTTTAACGATTCGATCGAGAATTTGAATTTTTTAAGTTTGAATACGATGAGCCGAAGATAGAATTCCTAAAGTATGTTGAATCCAAGCATAAAGATTCTTCTATTCTTCAAAGTTAACGAGATAGCATTTTAGGGGATTGTGTATTTCAGGAGTGGTTTATAGAGATTCGTCTGGTTGATTTGAAAATAGTTTGATAAAGTGTTAAAATAGTTGCAAAAGAATAAAAAAATGTAATATAAAATGTTTTACTTTTAGAAAGTATAGCAATATTTTTCTAGTGTTACAATTCCAAAATTAATAAAAATAACCAACTTGTAGCTCTAGTGAAACGATAATTCAAACCTAATCTAATCAAAATTAATAAAATTCTGAATCAAAACTCAGCCAAATTTTTCATTTTCGCATTTTTCTATAAAGCTAATCATGCTAACAGAACACCTTGAATGTCTACCACTGTAAATATTTTTGCTACTTCTTATGCAAAAAAATACTGCTAACACATTCGTGTAAAACACTTTCCACGCATTTTAGTGGAATAACGTCAGACCAAGTTGCACCAAATTTCACAGTGGTAAACAGTTGTGGTAGTCAAAAAACCAAATTTTATAGCATTGACCACTTGCGGTAGTCCAAAAAACAAATTTTACAGTATTGACCAATTGTGGTAGTCAAAAAATCAAATTTTATAGTATTGACCAGTTGTGGTACCGTCAAAGCGGGTAACTTTGGCCACGGAGGGTAACTTCGGCCACTCGTCGGAAAAAGATTTGTTTCTTAATTTCTCTTCATAAAATGATCTCATCTTAAATTGTTTTATATTTTTGGAAAGGTAAAAACATCGTATTTCATTTCATATAAAAAAAATTCTCATTCTAAATCTGGCAACACTTCAAATGCTGTTTTCATTCTTACGAGCATAAAATGACAAAATCTATCTCTTCCAACTTTTGTCTGGAACACTTAAAAATATATTGAAAATATTTAAATAAAACACTCTAGTCGATTCTTTTATTTATGGGGAAGAATATTACACCGTTTGTTTTATTCTAAGTTGAATACTTTTTATGCTGTAATAAAATATTTGTAATTGGGAAGCTTTTGCCGATGAATGCGGGTAACTTTGGCCATAGATGTAACTATTTCTTTATGGAACTTTGCAGTTTAAAAAATTTATGTAAAAGTGCATTCTGTTTAACTACTTTTAAAAAATTCTTACTTTTATGATTATTCATTTTTTAGATATTTAAAAAAAATCTCACAATTTTAAACATTAAAAAGATAAAGATAGAATGCAAAAATCGTATAACACTCAAAATTGCGAATGTCGAAAGGTAAACATTTTCAGATTCCATATTATGCATATATTATTTTTCCCCCTTTAATAATAAAATCGTTTGCTTTTTATAAAAATATTTGTTATTAAATCTTGCTTCAAAAAAGTTCTTTTTCCTTAATAAAATAGAAATTTATTTTTCTTTTAAGCGACAAAGAATACTAGTATTCATCGTGTAATGCCGTTCCACGATACACTGCAATGTAAATGTTAAGTTATATACAATTTTTTGATAACTATATGTCTTATTACTTTGTTATTTTTTGGTTTAAACGTTTAAATATTGCTATTTAATTCGGTAACACAGGCTTTAATGATGTTAAAAAGTATGTTTCTTATGTATTTCATGGGTGGCCAAAGTTACCCTCCCGGCTATTAACAGTGTCCCAATTTTTTAAATCAATACCAATTTTTTATTAATTTATAAAATTTAACAAAAATGCTTGAAAATTATTCCTAAAAGTACAATACTTAGAATGCATAATGATTTTCAAGTGTTTAAATCGTTTTTGTAGTTAAATTTTTCTTCTTTTGTAAAAAAACCTATGATTTTGGCCAAAGTTACCCGCACTGACGGTAGTAAAAAAATAGATTTTGCAGTATTGACCAATAGTGGTAGTCGAAAAAAACAAAATTTATAGTGCTGACCAGTTGTGGTAACCAAAAAACAAATTTTACAATATTGACCAGTTGTGGTAGTCAAGCAAGCACATTCTAGAGTATTGACCAGTTGTGGTGGTAAAAAAAAAACAAATTTTACAATATTGACCAGTTGTAGTCAAAAAACCAGATTTTACACTATTGACCAAGTGTGGTAGTCAAAAAACCAAATTTTATAGTATTGACCAGTTGTGGTAGTCAAAAAAACAAATTTTAGAGTGTTGACCAATCGTGGTAGTAAACAAAAACAGATTTTACAGTATTGACCAATTGTGGTAGTCAAAAAACCAAATTTTACAGTATTGCCCAATTGTGGTAGTAAAAAAACAGATTTTACAGTATTGACCAATCGTGGTAGTCAAAAAAACAGATTTTACAGCATTGACTAATTGTGGTTGTCAAAAAACAAAACGTTATAATATTGACCTGTTGTGGTAGTCAAAAAACCAAATTTTACTATATTGACCAGTTGTGGTGGTCAAAAAACCAGATTTTACAGTATTGACCAGTTGTGGTAGTCAAAAAACCCTATTATTTGTACAGTGGAAGCAAAAGAGTGACTTGACTCACCCCTGTGGCAGTGTATGATGACCTTTTTGGGCTGCTCCTGCACCTGCGCCTGCAGCGGGTCCGAGGGGTGGCGTCCGGAGTTGACCAGCTCGCTCAGGAAGCCGATGTAGCCGATGGCCAGCCTCAGGGTGTCCACCTATACCACCCGACAGAGAGACATAGCCAGTTTCAGATTTCAAGTTTTTAGTTGTCTATCTTGTGTATATTTGTATTATTTAAATATTGTCCTATTTAGCACAATGCATTCTGTTATTTCTATTTCTTAACCTGTTCCTTACTGAAGCGCCCCAAAACGCCCGAACAACTAAGGATTCGATGATGTTATTCCTATCAAATAGTACGAGGAAGCAAAAATCCTTTGTAGCGAAAGAGTTGAGTGACTAATCTGCGAAATCATATTGAAAAATTTAGTGGGAATCCGCCCCCTGCATTAATTTGAAGTCCTGATCAGCCTCCTCCCTTTATGCACCTGTAAGAGCCTGAACCATAACTTTCGTTCAAGATTAGCGTCGAATGGAACCTAAAACCTGTTCAGTCTTCCATCTACTATAACCACATTTCATAAACTTTAACCCTTATCATCCTCTCTATGAATATGCGCTCGTAATTTTTTTTCCCCTGATCAGAATATTCTTTATATGTCCTTGCCTATATGGCTGGAAACTAATATAAACTCTCTCTTATGTCTTTCCATGTTTTCAATTAATCTGAATATTCACCAGTTTCTTCTGTAAAACAATCCTCACTAGGATGAATCTGACCTTTATCAGTTTTCCGCTCTCTCTCCCTCCACTCACCTCCCTTCCCTCTTATTTCTCTGCAAAACTATTACTAACCTTTCTTTCATACTCGCACTTGCATGAACCAAACCTTAATCAGTGTTCCCGAAATATATTCATACCTAACCCTTGATTAGTCTTTCCTCTGTATTTATCATAAAATAACCACATAGCATAGCATATCTCTACATAAGCTTTCGTAAACCCGAGATCTCTTGTTTCTCATGGACATTCGCGTCTGAATGATCATAACCCACGCCACAGAATAATATTAAGGGCCTGATCTAGGATAATACGAATACAGTAAATTTCGGGGGCCCCTAAGAAAACTTTCGTGTATAATTGCCAGTATAATGGTCAATGTTGAATCAAAATCAAAAGCTAAGAATTTAAATTGTTTTGAATAATTATTAATTTAACTAATTTTGCTAAACTTGTGTATTTGAATGCTTTATTTTCTGCATTTAAAAATAATGTGGGGCCTCAAAATGACATAATTTACTAAAATATTCAATGTCGATATAATTTAAGATGAAAATCGCTACAATTCAGGGGCCCTACACTCTTAAAACGAACGAGCGATTTTAACTCAGTCTGATTAATTTCCACTCCTCCGGTCTGGAAAATGCACTTCTCCTTTTGGAGTGGATCCTTTATGTATTAAACCTCCGACAGGATCACTCCAAGCGAGTGATTTTAACTCAGTCTGAGTTAATATTCATTCCTTTCCAGTGTCGAAAATGCACTTCTCCAACTGGAGTGTATTTCACTCTTTTGTTTTAAGAGTGTAGGCCTGGGTCTAAAGAGCAGTATGGAAGATCAGGACCTGTATGAAACTGTAATAATCCATCCCATACACTCTTAAAACAAACACTCCTAATTTAACTCAGTCTGAGTGGATTTCACTCCTCCAGACTGGAAAATGCACTTCTCCTTTTGGAGTGGATCCTTTGTGTGTTAAACCTCCGACAGGATCACTCCAAACGAGTGATTTTAACTCAGTCTGAGTAAATATGCATGCCTTTACGGTGTCGAAAATGCACTTCTCCTGCTGGAGTGGATTTCACTCTTTTGTTTTAAGAGTGTAAGGGGCCATTAAGGGATAGAGATTACTATTTGGCACAAACCGGGAAGACGATTGGAGAACCGGTTGCTAAGTATCTCAAAGTTTGCGGCTCTCATACACTTGCATACGATGTACTAGTTCTTTTTTATTTAAGCTCTCTAAAGACCTAATTCACCCCCCACAAAATCCCAAGAATGTACAATATCAGGAGCCTGTACCTTGCTTACCTTGGAGAGCCTCTTCTCGTAGGGCAGCGTGGGTATGTGCGCCCTCAGCCCTTCGAAGGCGTCGTTGATGGACTGCATCCTGCGCCGCTCCCTGAGGTTGGCCGCCTGGCGCTGCTGGACCTGCGCCTGCACGCACTTGCGCCTCCTCCGGCTCCTCCGCGCTGCGCCCCCGCCACTATGAAAAAAGATAAGGACCTGTTGTTACAAATTGTACAGCTGCGGAAATAAAAAAAGTACCACTAGTGATTACTTCTGCCGTTAGTCACCCTATAGAATCGGACCTTTTTGAAATTGTAAGCAATTAATATTCTGAGTTAATTGCATGACACAAATTTTGAATAAGGGGTTATCTCCATATTAAAAATGTTACTAACTTTAAAATTTCCAATAGCAACACCCCCTTTTGAGTCCATATTTCCAATATATGACCTATGTCAATTCGAAATGCCAAATTTTATTTTAGTTTTTAACCATTATTAGGGGAGTTAGAGACGTGCAAAGTTTAGGTCCCATAATGTTAAATGAGTGGCACATAAAAAACTATCCCAATCTATAAATAATTAAGATAATGAAACGAATTTTTTACTGAAGAGAAATTATAATAACCCAAACAAAATGCATTCAATATTGGGGTATTTAAAACAATTTTTATATTTTTAAATAATTATTAAATTAATTTTTTTTTAAATATGAATATAAACCCCTTGATATTTTTACAGAAATAAATTCAAGACAGGAAGTTTAAGAGAAATCCCAATTTTTAAAAATTTTTATTCATAATTTGCTGAGTAAATCCCAAAATATTTTTTAATTACCCTTTAGGGGACTGTGTATAAGATTACATGTGTAATTGATAAATAAAGACGGCCTTGCATGCATACTTGCTTGTCATTTAGCGATGGTCCCCAAAAGATCCGCAAGTGATTCGATTGAATAACTAATCTAATATTCATTCAAATGTAACAAAAACTTAGATTTAAGGGTTTTCCAGATAGCTTAACATTTCTAAGTTATTAAAATTGGGTGTTGCTATTGGAAATTTCAAAGTTCGTAACATTTTTAATATGAAGACAGCCCCTTATGCAAATCTTGTGTCATGCAATTAACTGAGAACTTTAATTGTTCTCAATCTCAAAAAGGTCCGATTCTATAGTGTGACTAATTTTCTGAAATAATCACTAGTGGTACTTTTTTTATTTCCGCAGCTGTACCATGTACAGAAAATTGATCGGACTTTAGTGGTTGTAAATTAGGTTCTAGAAAATGTCATCATTAATGGCCTGGAAATGCGCAAATATGTATGTTTGTCCCCTGAATTTTCTTTAATTAAATTATTTTTGAAAGACATTAGTTTAAAGATATACGAATTAGGTTTATTTTCGAAGAGATGATCTTGAAAAGTTACCTAACTGAAATAAGAGCCCTATGAATGAAAGTTTATTAATTATAAAATTTTAAATTTTAAGGTTATTGTAAGAAAGATTGATGCACAAAATGAGGAAAAAGCTTGTTCTAACGCTCAGATGGCTTAGACATATTTAATGTTTAGTTAAGCCATATTTCTTAATCGTTGAAGAAATAACTTGTCAGGATTTTTCTGGTGTTTCACCAGCCATGATAGTTATCTGAAACGTTGAAATAAAATATTTAAAGAAATATACCCTTCAGAAACACGATTCGTTTAAAGGCATTATTCGATTATGATTTACTGTTTCCATGTGCAATTTCTATTTAAGTACTCAAAGAATATGGGAATTTCTTTTCACGATAAATAAAAAAATATGCTTTTTACTGCCTCTAAATGATGTTTTGGGGACTGATGTGTGTAGGCAACATCAAATATCCTGAAAGAATTGGCAATATCCCAACATTAACTAAAAAAAAATGCAGAATATCAGGAAATGACAGCTTTTTAATACAAAAAAAAGTTTCTGCAGACAAGTAAGAGAGAAACAACTCATTTCGTTTGAAATCACATTCATTTATGTTAACTGCCTATACTAGCAGCTAAATCACACATGTGGTTCCTTCATATTCCGCGATATTTTCGGTGCACGCCTTTCTCTACGCCTAGGACCCACACTGGCGCAGAACTGCCATTTTCCTTCTACTTAGTTGGATGAAATGAACGTGCATCGCCTTATAGAAGGCTATACTAATAAGATATATGTAGCTGAATCTCGAACGAATCAGCTATATACTTTGAATGATTGGAATTACCAAAGTTGTATATTCGAAGAGAGTAGAAGGATTCAAGGAGAATGCTGATAGAGTTATTCGAGACCAATAAAGAATCAATAAATTTTTTGAAGCAACTTTGAAGTGACCTTAGCCTGTTGTTGGCTGAATTTTTTTTGTATTTGTACTTATAGAAGAACTCCTATTATTTGAAGCAATGGGGACCTAACTCCATTCGAATAATCAAAAATTCGGACAATTGGAGTTGTTCAGACAAAATTGTATAATCAATCCATTTTTTGTTGGTCTGTGAGGTTATCTAGTTTTAGTTTCGATATCATAAACCCAACCAAAACTAAATTGTGAGGTGCTTAAATGGTTGGTTGGTACATGTATTTTCGGCTTGTGTGCTTGATCAAAGACCTGCTTATAAACATTCGGTTGTTGTTGTCGTGTGCCTCCAGGCCGTAGCCTGGAAGAAAAAGGGTTGCAGTAGCATCTGTTGGTAGAGGACTTCGAGTACTCACGAGAGGGCGGATGTCTGACATCTACTCATAAACCTTCTGTGAGGTACTAATTTAGCAGTTGGAGCTATAGTTTATTATTGAACTTGTTATTTTCAAATGTTGAAATGTTAACCTACTTGTTACTGTTCGTTTCTGTAGGATGTAATGCCTAGTACTTTTTTTTGTCGTTCCAAGAATATTACAATTCATGACATCTTACAAAGAGGAACAATAACAGGTAGGCCAGCTGAATTTGTTTGCTGACATTCGGATAATCAGCAACGCTTCGGATAACTGGAGTTGTATACTGTACCTGTTCTCCTGGTCCTCCGAGTAGGACGAGGCTGGCGAAGAGGAAGCGGCCGCGAACTGCGCCTCCAGGTGTTGCAGGAACTGGTGCTGGCTCACCAGTTCGCCGCTTTCCATGAGGATACCGATGGTGGACGCCGGGCCGGGGGGTACCACGGAGGTACCCACGCTTGTCGGGGGAGGTACACCGGGGTACACAGACCTAGAGAAAGTTACTTAGGTATGGTATGGTATGATACATATATATATTCCAGCTTGTGTGCTTGTTCAGAGAACCGCTTATAAGCTTTCGTCAAGTGGGACAGACACAGAAAGAAATTTTTACAGTCACAAAGAAATGAATAACACATATACAAATAACAACATTTATTGACTGTCACAAACATCCATGCCTGACCGGGATTCGAACCCGACCTCAGCAGCTCGAAAGGCTAGTACACTAACCATTCAGCCACCGAGGCGGCTACTTAGATATAGAATTGCTGTTAACACTTTCAGTCCCAATGACAATTTGGCTTTATCATTTTAGAAAAAAAATTCTGATCGTCTAGGGCCATTTATGATGTCAAAAAAGAACATCATTCGATTCTTCAAACTTTTTTCTACTGAAAAATATTCTTTTATTAATCCTAATAGATGTCAGCCCTATTATTTTTTAAATTATGATCAGAATCATGATGATGCCAAATGGCATCACTGGTACTGAAAGGGTTAAGAAGACTGTGGTCAAAAGTACAGTGTTAGAAATTTCCGTGAAAAGTTTTTTAAATATCGATTTGTATTAATGTCAATATACTTAATTCTTTAAAAACAACCAAGTAATGAAAACTAATAAACACATAATTGAGTTGTAATCCATGTTTTAATTCCTGCTGATATGGTTGCTATGGAAACGTGCTTTCTTTAAACTGAAGTACTTAGTTAGAAGTTAAACTAGTTTAAACTGATTACAATGTGACACAAAATGTTGCAAGACACTATCATAAAACAAACTATGTTGACGGTTGCTTTTTAAAAACTAGTCTAATTAATAACAATAATAATTTTTTTAAAAAATAATTTAGCTTTGCAAATTTAGATTTTTCTACGTCTACGCTAACTAGCGACATTAGCATTGTTTCGCCGGACATACTGCCGTAAAGTAGCATAAACAAAACACGAATAGGAAGTTTTGAAATGCACTAACTAAACTGCAGGTATTGAAATTTGAAAACATTTTTTCTTCAAAAAAGCAGCTGTATAATGATTTTTTTGTAGTACTGTGGCCAATACTGTGATACAATACTTGATACTGTGGCCAATTTCCTATGGACAATGTCTTCCTCCAGGTCATATATTAAAAATTAGCCAATTAGGAGGCGATAATTGGCAGCATGGTTTACGAAGCAACACTATGTTACTCACAAGAGTTCTTGTTCAGTTTTGGTACTGTAATATTGTCGTTAGAGCTGTTTTGTGACTTTTCAACGTTGAGTAATTAAATTTCAGTTTTATTATTGAGCAAACTGAAAGGTGATTCATCTCCCTACGTAAATATGTATCCGTTTTCGATTCCCATATGGCGTTGGGGCAAGTTTTTAAATACAGGGTGGTTATAAAATAACGCTCGTTATTCGGAGTGGTCTGTAGCTTTAATGAATAATCCAAATGCAAAAAAACTTTGAGACACTTACTAATCAAGAAGGGGGGAAAAGAATGGAATCATAAAAAACAAACTTGTCTCTTGACCAGGGTTCTAAATTACGAGGCGTAATTGGATGTGTTGGCCATAATTAGCCATAATTGGCTACGCCTCGTAATTAGAACCTTGGTCAAGAGACGAGTTTCTGTTTTATGATTCCATTCTTTTTCGTAAAAAAGAAACTCGTCTCTTGACCAGGGTTATAAATTACGAGGCTTAATTAGCTGCGTTGGCCGTAATTGGCCATAATTGACGACACCTCGTAATTTAGATTCTGGTCAGGAGACGAGTTTGTTTCTTTATGATTATTCTTTTTATGATTATTTTTTAGAATTCTGTCTTTTTTATGATTCCATTCCTTTCCCCCCTTCTTGATTAGTAAGTGTCTCAATTTTTGATGCATTTGGATTATTCATTCAAGCTACAGACCGCTCCGAATAGCGAGCGTTATTTTATAACCACCCTGTATTTTACAGGGTAAGAATTCCAACAATGAGTTGTATAAAAACGTGCTTCAACCTTTTTAAACTAAGCTTAATGTTCCAAAATGTACTTATTTTTTAATATATAGCCAATTAATGTAAGAATCATTGCAAATCTAAAAGGTAGAAAAGCTTGGCAAGTTTGGCAGCAAAAAAGAATGAAAGTGTTTGAAAAACATACTCTACATGTGCTATTTTCATTAACTTTTCTGAAATACTTAATGAGCAATTTCGTTCGTTCATTTTTAACCATTAGCCACACATTTTCATAATTAGTGTGTTTACTCTAGACAATAGCGTTCACGGAGTGGACATTCGTGATCATGCGTAAGTTCCCAAGTTCCTATCTGAAGTTACGGGAGTTGCAAATTTTAGTGATATGAATGAAATGGGGGGGGGGGGGGGATACGAAACAAATAAATAACACAGAAAATAACGATGAATAATTTAGTCATATGAAACAAACAAAAGCAAAGTTTTACATTAAAATTAATATTTATTTAAATTATTGTTTACGAAAACTTGTCAAATATTGAATTTTCAATTTCTATTTACTATTCATGAAAAATTATTACTGAAAAAATTTAAAAATTAAAACGTTTATAAATTACTTTTATGGTGATTTTAAGTTTGCAAATACAGCATCTTTGCACCGAATCTTAAAGTGTTTCGTTAAAATATATTTTTTAGCTAAATGTTCGACGTGATTTTCTCTTTCATGCTGTCAATGGCCTTTCCTATAACTGAATAGAAATTTTATCTGCTAGTTTGCTCTATACAGAAAGCCCCGAGTACCCCATCAGTTTCATTAAAAACACTCTGTACAGTGCACACACACACACACACACACACACACAATAAAGATGGGTAACTAAAAAAACGAAAACGAAATATATGTTTTAAAAATACTATATCAGATTTTATTTGTGAGAAAATGAATAAAGATACTGCATATTTTAATTATTTAAAGTATCCATACAAGTCTCCGCTTTTAAAATTTTACATTACCATAAAAAATAATTAGAGTCAATTTATTATTAATCAATATTAGAAAAATTAATTAAATTGTTTTTTAATTTATAAATACTATTTGGACATCACACAAATTCAGTTAAAAAAATACTAACTATTGAAAATTATTCAATATAATTTTCGTA
Organism: Hylyphantes graminicola; assembly: GCA_023701765.1. Lineage (NCBI taxonomy): Eukaryota > Metazoa > Arthropoda > Arachnida > Araneae > Linyphiidae > Hylyphantes > Hylyphantes graminicola. The sequence goes on along the minus strand of CM043116.1, from coordinate 66,774,617 downwards.
ATTTTATTTCTTTTGTAATAGATGCATTTTTGAAAGATAGTGTTTTGAGCTTTTTTTAGAGCGTAACTCTTTAGAATGCTAAAAGTTAAATTAATAAATATACATTTTTTAATTGATTGATTTAAAAATTTAGTTTAAATATCATACAGTGCCAACAAGGTTAAATTTTTTTTGTCCATTATCTTTGTTAACCTCAATAGATTAAAATTAGTTGAAATCGGGAATATGAAAGTTCTGTAAAACGTTCTTTCTAGGTACTCTTCCAACAAAAAACAAACCATACAACGTTGCTTTAACAAACAAATCACTGAAAAAAATACTTGGTTTTGAATTTTTCCTAATTTTTTAATCTTTCATTTTTAGAAACCCAGCATTTTTTATTAATGAGATTTTGGGCATTAAGAAAATTGTCTTTAAAATGCTTCCAATTATTTCAATAAAAACTTTAAAATATTGTTGTTTTAAAAAAAGGCTATAATTTTTGTACTATGGTGTTATGGGAGATTTTTGATTCATTACAAAAAATAAAATTTTATGAACTCTGAATTAATGGAATGGATATGCAAACAAAAAAATATAAATAAATTAAAAATTAATTTTACAAAAAAAATTGAGAAAAAAATGTTATATAAAGTATTATATTTTAAAAAAATATATAGTATTTTTGAAAAAAAATTGAATGCTGTTTTTTTTTTTGAAAAATAAAAAATACCAATGCCGCCATGTATTTCGTAATGAATTTCAAAATAGTCTATTGTTATACTTTAGCAACAATTTACTTAAATTTTGAAAGTTTTTTTGAAAAAAAAATTACAAAATAGTTTTAAGAAGCTTAAAAATAACATTAATTACGATTTTTTTAGATTTGTTGAGAAAGTTTATTATATTTTAAAATTGAAGTATTTTTTTATAAATTTGAGTTCTTTGCTTTTGCAATTTTTTCTGTTAAATATGTTGGAGTATCTAATGTCACAAATTGAAGCCATTAATATGTGCCCCATCGACCCTTCTGGATTTTTTTTAAAAATGCATACTATCATGGCAAAGATAAAAGGATATTAAAACAAAATTAATCTATTCATAATCAATCATATTTTGCATTCTACTTTTTATGTCAAATTAAACTTAACATCCCTATTTTTTTATGTATGCTATGCATAAAGCCATTTGGTTTTCTATCGCTTTCAGAAGACAAATTATGCATTTTATAGAAATGGCATAAATATCATTTTTCATAAATTGATCCCCAATTGATTTTCATTTTTTTATACTGCACTGTAAATAACTTCTAGCCTTAGGATATAATTTTGTACGTGGGTATAAATATTGTCAGTTATTATGTTTTTTTTTATTATATACCACTTTTATTATTGACTAGTTTCATTTATTTCTCTCGAAAATTCAATAATCATTCCTTACCGGTCAAAGTAATTAGTTAGTCAAATTAATTGATATTTCAAAGAATAAATATGCAGTTTTCCCCGCTCTTAAATCAAAGTAAACATTTCCTGTAACAACTTACAACAACATTAAAACAATAACACTTTCAAAACCTAATGATTTTTAAATAAATATTACTATTACTATCTTGCTATTACATTAAACATTACTAGCTATATTAACCTGGCGTTGCACGGGTGTACCCTTAATAACCTAATTAGTTGGTTTTTTTAATGTAAACTTTTAATTTATACAAATTTATCCCCACTCCACTTGACTGCTCTATCAGGATATTATAATCTGCTGCCATTCTGATATGAGGGGTTAATTTTTTATCCAGGCCCTTACAGGAGTTTGAGGGCTTTCCCATAGGCCCCTGTTCAAATTGTCAGAATATCTATATGATATAAAAGCCTGTTTCTATTTCACGATAACCGCAAAACGAAATTGCCCAAATGTGGTAAACATTCCACTTCTTATTTCATACAACTGGATAGGTACCCAGTTGGTAAATATTTTATTTACTGGATTTACCCAGTTGGTAAATACTTTCTCCTTGCATGCGGCAGGTAAAAAAATGAATAAATGGTTTTAAAAATAAATGTTTAAATGTAAATGAAAATTTACTCTTGCTTTTATATTAAAACAAAATGAGCCCCTTCTGCCTCTTTAAAAATAAATAATGCAACCATCAAAAACTCCTATATTGTTACATATTATGAGGTCATTCTAAACTAAATTCTATCACAAAGTAAAATTGCTCAATAAAAAAAAAATATTTCAAATAAATAAAGTTTCTGGTATGAAGATCGGGTGGCAATGATGAGTTAAAAGAATTGAAAAATGGCCTTCTAATGCTTTTGATAATGGCATCTTAAATGGGCCAATTAAAGCCCCAATATCTACTAAGTAAGTCCATAGAAGTGTTCAGTAGGTAAGGGGTCAATAAGATCAAAACTAACTGGCATCCACCAACTAAAACGCCATAACATAAATAATTTAAAAAAAAAAAAAGTTTTCAAGTTTAAAACAAATGAAAAATTAAATAAATACAATCTCTTCATACAGATATATTTATAGATTTTTCAGGGATTAAAAAACAAGCCATTTTTTTAAACCGTTTCTTGAAAAATATCCGATCGTTAAGGGGTTAAATAGTGCGCATACCATCGTATGCACAATATTAATCATGTCGCGCGAGTTGGGGCATATCCGGTTATTTCGCGTTTGTCTCCCTATAGGCGCGAGATAATAAAGAGTTTTTAGTTTGAATGAGGATTGAAAAGGTGATTTCTATAAAAGGATAGAAGTTAAAACTATTTCAAATAATTAATTTACACATCTTAAAAATATTTCAACTTAGTAGACTTGAATTATTAGTTATTATTTCAGCAAAAAAAAAAAAAATATGGAATGAAAGACCTTGTAATTTAGATACATTTTATGAAAAATTTTTAACCAAAAATAAAATTAATTATCAAATAAAGACTTACCCTTAATCAAGAACAAGCGAAAGGGGATATTATATCCCCTTGATCCTCTATCCAATCTGTTTAAAATTTCAATTGAAGCAGATTCTTTGAAACTCCAATTTTTCTTTTAGAAGCTCACACAAATCCCACACATAGAACAGCCGCAAAATATAAAACGATAATTAAAACGTTAGAACTAGTGGAAATCCAAACACTGTAATTCCAACTTCACTCTAACCACATTCGTGAATGTTCTAATCCAGGAAAAAGAACTTTACGGGGATAGAGATAAAAGGTCCCGCCCACATCGCACTGCGCGTGAGTCGCCCCGCCTATAATCTATCTATCATCCAATCAAAATCTTTCTCTATGAAGTGGGCGTGTTTAGAGAGTTTCTAATTTTAACAACTTAAAACGCGCAAGCTGTTTTGTTAATTTTATACGAAATAAAAACTGATATTTATGTTTCAGATTAATTTCGTTTCTTTTTTTATCGGAATAACATAACAACTGATAAGAATAAGTTTAAGTAAAGCTTAACTTGCAGATTTTGCTTTCAATAGTAATATCTCAAATGTTTTTTAATGTATATTCACTACTCATAAATTTTTTTAAAATTAGAAACGCACAACACCATAAACACTTAAAAATAGCTGAACGATAGCATCATTTGATTCCTCAAGTTTCTTAATTTTAACATTACTTTCGCCAATACTAACTTATAAAAATAATTTATTTAAAATATTACACTCTTAAAACAAAAGAGTGAATTCCACTCAAGTTGGAGAAGTGCATTTTCGACACTGGAAAAGAGTGAATATTATCTCAGACTGAGTTAAAATCACTCGTTTGGAGTGATCCTGTCCGAGGTTTAACACACAGAGGATCCACTCCAAAAGGAGAAGTGCATTTTCCAGACTGGAGGAGTGAAAATCAATCAGACTGAGTTAAAATCGCTCGTTCGTTTTAAGAGTGTATGCTAAATAAAATGCATCAATAACTTGTATTTATTTGTACTATGTATTAAAACATATATATCATATAAGTCATAAAAACATATAAGTCATAAAATCAATCTAAAACACAACACTTAGTTCGGATTCTAAAATATCATTAATGAATAACGTATTTTCGCCTTAAAAAACGAAACGTAAATAAATGAGAAAACTGGTTCTGTAAAACTGTTTCTTCTGCATGTATACTATTGCGACAGCAAAACCAAAATAAGGTTCGATGTTTTTTTTCGCGAGATTCGAGAAGTTTTATCGGTACTAACTCCAATATCAAGGTTTTTTTTTCTATTTTAACGATTAAGTACCTGATACTTTCGTAATTTTAAGTTCAAAAACTACACTGCTCAAAACATTTAGGGAAGCGAGTGGTTTAAACCCTTTCACCTCCAATGATTCCATTTGGAATCATCAGCTAGTGATTTTTTTCTCAATAATTTAAGTTCGCACTTATTTATCGGTATGGAAGAATCATGTCTTTTGAAGAATTATATCATGTTTGTTTTGATTCAATTAAAATATGAAAAACATGGTAAAATAAAATGCACTCTAAAAAAATTATGAAATAAATTTAACCTAAATTCTTCACGCTTGAATTCTCAGATGTTCAAAAATGGATTTAATTTTTTTTAACAAATCAAGTTTTTAAAAAATATTGTTATAGTTTATTCAAAAGTTATGCTTTCAATTTTTAACCTTAAATTTTAGTTTAAAAAATTAAGACTTTTTTCCCTGTTTTTTACCATTTCATTATGGATGCATAATGAATCTATTTCACGAACTTTAGATTTTTAGAATAAAAAATAAAAAGTCGGAACTGCAAGTTTTAACAAACGTACGCAAAGTGTTCCCCTAATTGTTTTGAGCAGTATACTATACTTATTAAGAACCAAAACAATATTATCTCTTATACGAGTATATAGATATAGGTAGGACCAACTTATATAGCTTTAAAAAAAAGTGTAATTAATAGTATTTTTTAATACTCGAAAGGAAAGTTATGGTATGTTAAAACTATAGTATCATTACGATTGAATAATTAAATCGCATTAGTGTAATGGTATGAAAAAAAAAAATCATTAATAATATGTACGCATTTCAAAGATAATTGCCTCATTGAATATTGAAATAAAATTTAGAAAATAAACATTTAAAATACTTTGAAATAAAGTAAATATCAATAACAAAAATTACACAGAATAGAAATATAAAGCGAAAGATAAGAAATTTTTGAAGAAGAAAACGAATCCAATATATTAAGAAGTATGAGACATTTTTGAGTCATCATTAGAAAACTAAACTAAAATTTTTGAATTTGTGTACCTAATAAACTAAAAAAAATCGAAGCTTTTACTTGGATATTTGAGAATCAACGTTGCTTAATTTATCGGGAAATGTTTTTAGGCGTTTAAAACAAATGGGGGAATCGTCCATGGTAAATAGACACCAAAAGAATCATGGACCGTCGACTTTTCCACTTCCCGAAAAAATACTCAAATTATCTATGGATAAACAAATTTTTCCAACACCTTTTTTAGGAAATATTTTTGAAAGTAAAAAAATATAAAGATTTTCCGAGGGTCACATAAATTTAGTGAAATTCAAGGTTTTTAGCAGGAAAATACACATTTGTGTGTGTTATATGAATAAACAGACAATCTCTCAGTTTTTTTAAAAGATTATTAGCGTATTCTTTAAGTTTTGTTTCAATCCAAAATGTTTCCTGAATTAACCTCTGAAAAATCTTACTTGAAGAACCTCCAAAATCTACTTCACCTCTTGTTACGTCATTTTATAGTGCAACAAATAAATCAGCATATTCGGTATCGATAAATTTGGAAAGTTTGAATATTTTAGTTCATAATAGAAGAGTTAGTTTCACGAAAAATTGTAAAATGAAGTTGGGTAAGTGAGTTCTACAAATGTTCATGGGGGATGAGGAGTCCAGTAGTTTAGACGTACGCCTTGCATGCGACGGGCGTCGTATTTTAGAACCACAGTCAAGTGACGAGCCGACACCTGAATAAGCACCCAACGCAACCGTTACGGGCGGCATCGTTAGCAACGTTAGGACTTTGTAGTATATTTAACGTGCACTCCCTTACACGGTGTATGTTGGACGGACGGTATTATTCGTCGGATATTTTGGCGGCACGGGCTGTTTATAGGTCGGCAGTTATTTTGGCGATGCTCGGACCCGAACCTGGGACCATTCGCATGCTAGGTGAGTGCCTAAGCGACTGGGCTCCTAGTTTAAAAGAAACGTGACTCTGGTTTCTACACTCTTAAAACAAAAGAGTGAAATCCACTCCAGTAGGAGAAGTGCATTTTCAACACTGGAAAGGAGTGAATATTAACTCAGACTGAGTTAAAATCACTCGATTGGAGTGATCCTGTCGGAGGTTTAACGCACAAAGGATCCCCTCCTTTCGGGGAAGTGCATTTTCAAGACTGGAGGAGGGAAAATAAACTCAGACTGAGTTAAAATCGCTCATTCGTTTTAAGAGTGTAAGCGAAAGGCCGCTACTGCAATAATTGATCTCGGAGAAGTGTGGGATTTTATGGATTGCGTCCTTCCATTTCTTGTTCTTGATCTCTACTAATAATTTCGTTTCATAGTTTTTCTTCACAGCACTCTTTATAACTCTTTTAATTGATGAAAATGGCACTTCGGGTTCCCGATGTGAAAATGAGTACTCTGGGTCTGGCCGACCCTGAAATTCAGCCGGATATCATTTCACACCTAAACCATCCCCGGCAGCCCAAGTCCATCATTCAAAACTCAGATAATCGCAGGAAGCTCCCTCCTCCACACATGAACAATCGCGTTATTTTTTCATAACAAAACCCCGAAGGGTGTCAATGCTCAGAAAGAAGAGCCCCGCGAAACAATGGCTGCGCTAGTTGATAAAAAAACTCCATCGATTAGTTACGCACAAGTGGGGGCTGTTGTACAACAAGAGCGGGGGCAAATTAGCGGTCCTGGTACACGGAAAAAGCGTGACGCATGACGGCGTTACGCTTTGCCCCCCTTTCCGGTAATCGAACGGGGCACGTGTGCTGAGTTAAAGAACTACATCCCCGCGGGGGCAAGGGAGTAAGTAATTGGTTATTTTTGAAATGCTGTTCCGTAGCATTGAGGTTATTAAAAAAGGTATTGGTAATAATTATTATTTGTTGATTGTTTAATTTATTTTGATAATTATTGTTTTTAGTTATTTAAAGTTAAGTTATTGAATCATCACCAGATTTTGATTTTTATTATCAATTATTTATCGTTATTATAACTTACGGATAATTATGAATGTTTATTGTATTTCGTTATATTACGATTTCTCGATGTCCGATGTATTTCAATACTTAAAAAAAAAGTAAGAGCCATGTGTGTAGAAGCCATGTAAATGAATAAAATAATTGAGTTACTTTTTCATCAACACCTTTTGATAATTATAAAAAAATAGTTTTTTTATTGTGGATTTAATAGTAAAAGTAGGTTTTGAATAAAATCTGAGAAACATGAAAATTGGCAGACCATGTTTATATCCGAAAATACATATAATTAGTGAGGTGTAAAATCATTTTTTAAATCAGTCAACGTGAAATAAATATGTAAAATTAATTTCTTACCCAGTTATTAAAGTCATCCAACAGTCTAAGACAATAAAATAATTAATTTTGAAAATTGCCCAGTATAAGTAAAAATGAAAAAAAATTGGGTTTCGTCTTTGTGTTCGTTTTTAAATATTTCCTGTGTGTTTAAGCGTGTTAAGTTTTTTAAAGAAGTTAAAAAAAAATTGGGATTAACTATCGATACTTATAAAGAAATTATATTATTTGATAGATTTAGGAAAGATAAAATCACATTTTCATTTGACCATGTAGCCTTACTTTTAATTTTGTTTAATATTACTTAAGCTTTTGACGTTAGTTCGAAGTTTAAGTAAGAATTTAACGCAAAAACGAAACACATATACGTTAAACTATGTTGGAAAATAAAACCTACGAATAAACTAATTGATAAAAAGAGCATCCTTGTTTCTGAGTGAAATATAAGACTTCCTCATTTTGTTTTAATAAACTAAACAGCTGAAAACAAGACCATAAAGTTATGTTCTTTCACATCCTTGCCGGGCACGCTTTCGGCCCACGCCGGCGCGTATGGTCGTAGGTACGTCCCTTACCTGTGATTTAGTGGGGATCGATTTGTTATCTCTGTGATTGCTTTTTTCCCCCTGAAGCGTGAATGGGTTAGAATCAGTCTATTAAAGGCCTACGGAGACTGTCTATATGCCGGTGGTCCGGCAAACTTTTCATTAACCCTGTGACCCTTTACGAAATATGCATTGTATAAAATTATTTTTGTTGCGAGAAATTTAAGTATGGACAATTAATATTGATGGTTTTATTTGCTAAATGTTAAAGAAATATTTTGTCTTTTTAAACGAAATAACATAAATAATTGAAATGTTTCATTAGACGTCGTATATACTCCCACCTTTTATTCATTTCATCGTTCGATTGGGGCTCGAATTGCTGCTCTGATTTCTTGATTCACCAATCGAAGCTTGATGAATAATTAATTTTCATACAGCATTTTTGTTGGCACTGAAGACCTCAAACACGTCCATTGCAAAAAATTTCACTAATTTTAAGTTTAACTTAACTACCGTTTTAACAATTTAAATCGTTTATACTGCTAATAGCTTGATTCCACGGTTTTTGTAAAGGGTAGATACGAACTAAATTTAGGACCACTGATTGGTTATTTAAAAAATTAACTCATCAACAAAACAATTAGCTATAAAATACGACGCCCTTCGCCAATAGCCCTTGTGTAGCTCTAGTGCGACGGTAATTCAAAACCTAATCTAACCAATTAGTTATCGTAAAATCTATTTGTATCGTGTAATCAAACCTTTAAAACAGACAGCCGATGAAAACGTACGACTTAAAAATTGAAAACTTTAGTGGAAGAACGTTCTAAGTGAAATTTTTGTGTCAACGAACATGTTATTCCCTCCTTTAAAGATTACAAGTTCCCCCCTTTTCACAAAGTTTACGTTAGGAACGTTTTTTACTATTTGCAAGTACCATTTTTAACGACTTAAGGGGGTATGGGACACTTTCAACTTTTTTCTTTAATATTGTAGATATCAATATAATTTTTTTTCCATAAATGTATACTAAATATACTTACACTTTTAGATAGTCAGAGGTTTTAAATAATCATTATTTATTTTTTAAAAAAATAAAATGTGTCAAAAAGTGATGTCTCTTATTTTTGTTATAAGTCAAAAACTTATTTATTGGCAAACAAATATTTAGCATTTTTATAAACAGAAAAATGTATTTAACAAACTGTCTTTACCGATTTTTCATATTTGCCATAGTTTTTTTTTAAAAACCATTGAAGTTTTTTTTAATAATTTCACAGGTTCACTTTTTTTATTAAAATTAATAAATAAAAAAATAAACTATTTACAACTAATCCCTAAAGACAAATTAAAGATATATGTTTGAAAAATATGAGTAAAAAATTTTGACACTCTATGGGCAGTAGATTTTGAGTTATATCAATTTAAAGTCAAAAAATCATCGAAAACACGATCAAGGAGAAAAACAGCTTTGAAGTTTATCACTTTCCTTACTGAAGCACTCCAAACCGACCGACCAACTAAGGATTCGATAACGTTATTCCTATCTAATATTACGAGGAAGCAAAGATTATAAACGTGGTTGGCCAACACAGATGTCATGACATAAAAAACTACACATCTCACGTTCTACTGCAGATATAAATAAAATTTTTGTTTTAAATTATTCTAAAATATTTGTGTTATTTTTTATGATAATAATAATTTTTTTGATTTTTTTGAAGATTTTGTGTCCCATACCCCCTTAAGTGCAAAAATAAAAACGTTAAAGCTCATTTTCTCGCGTTTTTATCTTTATGTCAGCATGTTCTTCCACTAAGCTCTTCAATTGTGACCATTCAGAGGATTGTCAGACTGACAAATTTCAGGATTGGTCATTACTTAGCTGCTAAGAGTTGGTGCATTGTAGAAACTATTGTTATTTTTTTCATATTAATTATCTTTTACATCATAATTACGCTAATTAATGTTTCAGTCAACAACGACTAACCTCGAATTTTATTAACTTATTCGAAATACTATTTAAAATTGTGCTTTGCTAGGTCCGTTATCTTCGAAATTCGGTAATAAGCAAAGTGCAATGAATGTATTGTAAGTTCTCAGAAAATCATTCACAGAAAACATAAATAAATCTCGCAGAATGATACAGAAAAACATTTAAAAATAATTGAAATGTCATATGAGAACTCTCTGAAAGACTTAAATCTTTACGGAATTCATCTATACAATGCCTGGTAAAAAAATCATTACAAAACAATACAAGATGCATCGACAAAAGTTACTAATTCACGTTCATTTACTGTAAAAGTATATCACACGAACTCACGGTTTACCATTAATCTTGTTATTAAATATAGTAAATCAGATTTCCTTGTCCACAATTTCTCCATGAGGCGAAAATGTGTGTAGGAGAAATCTGTAAAACGTTCTTCCTTGCTTGGATACCCTTCTAACAGAAAACAAACCATGCAGGGTCAGTGTATGGGGAATCATCCTAAATGTATTGAGTTTCGCCTAAAATTTTCGCCGATTTAAATTTTTTTTAAGGAAATATACTTTTAAAAAAAAGTATTTGTAAATTTTTTTTAACTATTGAATAAAAACTACTAATTTTAAATGTTAAATTTTAAAAAAATAACAAAATATTCGTATTTGTGTATTGTAAAAAAGTTCTAGCTGAAGTTTTTTTTTTTTAAATTTTAAATAATGCGTGCTTTATAGTTTTGAAGAAAGAAGGATAATATTGGCAACTAAAAAAAATTCGTATTTGAGCATGGAAAAAAATTTCTAGCTGAAGTTTCGTTTTGTAAACTTTAAATAATGCATGCTTTATAATGTCGAAGAAAGAAGGATAGTATTGAGAACATTTTTTTTGCATCTGTTCTTTCGCTAGAGGTGGAAACAGAGAACAAGAATGATAGAAATATTGCGAACTATAGATACATTTTCTCTCCTCTTTGATTTAACGCATGCAACAACTTCAAAATGCACTTAAAATAAGAAATGTTAATTAAAACTAATAAGGATTATACGCAAAAAAAATATGCCTTGTCCCTTATTTAGTAAACAAATAATAAATAATCACATTTCCGACGTCATTCCAAACTGATTTATAACCAAAATAAATTTTGCCTTGAATAATAGTTTTAAATGAATTGAGTTTCTCTTGACATTGTTGAGTTGGCAACAGCGATCTAAATGAATCGAAATTGAATTTCAATGCTAATTGAATTAATGCAAGTGATCATCATTCAAATACCTATTATTTAAAAAAAAGAAGTTATCAGTAGTAAATTTCGTAAAATATATTCATTTCATATTCTAGTAGTTAATTTCAGGAAAAAGTAAGTAAAAATATATCTCTTAATAAATAACAAAAAAGAAACCTCCTACACAAACCAATTTCCATTCAATTGCACCTTTCAGTGCCTCAAATTTTAAAAGAGCACGAACTCACCACCCACACAATAAAAATATAAAGTGGGGTTTGTGTGTGGGGGGGGGGGGGAGTGGACAATATTGAAAATGGGGGGTTGCACCAACACCAGGTGCAGCGTATATGAATAGTCGTCGTCCGTCGCGGTTGCGGATAAGTACGCCACTTATTATGCCATTATATGGAACCCCCTCCCCCTCTCCCCATTCGCAGGTGACGATTTCCGATCTCAAAATGGTGTGAAAGAAAATAACAGCTGAATCTTTTTATCTATTTGATAATACGGATAAACGTATCGTCTAGTTATTTGACTTAAATTCCTTTTTTTGTTATTTTAGAGTTAATCATCTATAAAATAAGACTAATGATAGTTAGGATATGTATCTGATAAAATCGATCAGACGAAAAATTGAATTTTATTCTAACAAGTAGAAAAAAATTATGAAAAGAATACTTATGACGATGGATAATTCAAACACAGAATTCAAATATAATATAAAGAGTTCCAAAAAAGAGATTTGTTAAAATTAATGCGTTACGTCGGGATGGGGCAGAAAACAAAATAAAAAATATTTTTTTACTACAAAGCAGAAATGCGTTAAAAATTTGTTAAAAATAAAAACAAATTATCAAAGAGCAAATATTGTGTTCTGCAGTTATGTCCTAAAATATGTATACATTTACAAGTAAGTTGAACAAACAAGTGTGAGGGAGATTGGTTAGATTACAGAGAGGATGGGACATTTATTTTTAACATTAATAAAAGCATATTTCGCGAACGTGCGTCATTTATATTGAAAGAAAAAGGTTAAGTGGCGAGGGTGAATTATAAAACGATGACAACTATCCTAAACAATAAAAAAAAAATCTTCTTCAAAAACAATTAAAAAGAACTGCTCTCTTAAAAGAACACAAACCCATTTCGATCTTAAACAAGCGATTTCTGTTCATTGTTGCTCGTTTTTTTTTATCTCGTGTGTCACAGGTAAATAAGGGGAGCGTGCCACTTGTCGCCGGAACAGGTGAGCGGGATCGAATCGCGCACAAGGCACACATGAATAATAAAGCGAGACACAGATAATAGGACAATGTTTTGGGGTACTTTGGATGACTTCTGAGTGGTGCTTAAATCGACTCTCTTCACGCGCACGCAGATGATTGTTTGTTCAATTTTTAATAGAGCGGAATCACTGAAAATAAAAGAGAAAATTCTACACTCTTAAAACAAACGAATGAAATCCACTCCAGTAGGAGAAGTGCATTTTCGACACTAGAAAGGAGTGAATATTATATCAGACTGAGTTAAAATCACTCATTTGGAGTGACCTGACGAAGGTTTAATATACAAAGGATCCCCTCCAAGAGGAGAAGCGCATTTTGCAGACTGGAGGAGTGAAAATTACTCAGACTGAGTTAAAATCGCTCGTTCGTTTTAAGGGTGTAGATCCATGCAAATGATCGTTTGTCCAAAATCCAAAATCGTTTTCCATTAAATGTTTTCAGACTTGGTCGTAACGATGAGTTTTATAACCCACATTTTATGCCCCTTTTATATAGTTAAGCTTTAACTAATTGTTTGCAATTTCTGACAGTTTTGCCAATTAAAAAGCCAATGGGCAACAATAAATTGGTGAAACAAAGGGAAAAAATTAAATAATTTTACGGAATCTGCCGAGTGATGTGAAATTAAATAGTTCCTTCGGGGTAGGCGCACTGTAAAGGCTTATACTATTAAATTTCACTTTCCGTAGATGTGTTGGAAGTTCCCAAAAATTAAAAAAAAAAAAGTTTTCTTCACCTAGAAATATTTCATACCTTGTTACTGCCCTACTGAAAAAAGAATTATAAACGAAATAGGGATGATATGGAAAATTGAAAGCAACCATGCCATTGAACTTCAGTTATGTGAAATATTTGCATAACACCGAAAAAAAAAGTGTATAGAAAACAATTAAGAATTCCAAGGGGTCAAACCTAAAAAGAAACGTTGATATCAGAACATCGTATTCATGAACAGTTCAAGTATCAAGGCTGTGTTCCTCCACCGGATAAGACAATAGCAAAGCTTTCCTGAGTACTAGCTAGCCACGTGGCCTAGTGTGTACTTCTGGGGTCTTGCCCTCTCAAACCAACTCATATTTGCTGCACGTGCCCTCTTTGTTCACCCCCTAAAGTGGGAGGGGGGGGGTATGTCGGTAAACAGTTACGGTTTCGATTTAATGCCGGGGAGAGTGTATATTTCCTCCCTTCCATATCGCTTTTTCGAACCCGCTGGAGACCAATATTTGATCAGATGAAACTTTATATCAAAGTATTGTGTGTCTTCGTTTTTAAAGTTCATAAATTTTTCGAAGCAGCAGAGGCGAGAGCAGTAACGGTTAGAGTCAACTTTGATAGAGTCAACTAAATCATAAAACATACAATGAAAAACGTTTATGAATATCAATGAGAAAGAGAGAGAGTTTCAACACTAATGGATTCATTTGATAAAAAATGCATTCCATTTTCAATTCGAAAACTTAAACTATACCTTTTAATATAGTAAAGAATGAATATATGTAGATTTCTTTAATATAATTATTATCTAAAAGAAGGTATGTACTTAAGTTTGTAACCTTCTGATAGTATTACTCAGATTTTGCTGTATATTTTATGCACCAGTCTTTTGAGCATAATAATTCTTTGAACTTGTGGTTTAACGATATATTATTAAAGCTAATCAGTAACGAATTTTTAATGATACTCTACTTTTTACTTTTGGAAATTACTTTGAGATCATATTTTGTAAAATAAAACTAATTATGTTTTTCTAAACAAATATATATCATTAAAAAAATTATGCGGAGGAGAAAAAAAAAACATTATTATTCACTTTCCTAATAAAAGAATTCAGAAAAAAGAAATAGTTAAGCAGAATCAAACTGTTAATTGGTGAAAATAGTCAGAAGAGGATAAAACAAATTCAGCTACAATATTATGGCCGGATGAATATATGATGCGTTACAGCTTTTGATGAGTTTAAATATTGAAAAAAGTATATAGATGATGAATTTGACTTATTACTGAGCAATAACAGGGGAATATATAAATAATAACCTTATTTTAAAATTTTACATTTAATTATTAATTAAGATCATAGCCGAAATTTTTTAAATAGTGATAAGTTAAAGTAAATACAAAGATAGAAAGTAGATTTTGCTTCTTCTCTTTTGCTGCAGGCCAAACGGTATTTATTTGAACAAAAAAAAAAGCTATCACTAGTGTATCAATGTAATACAAAATTTAAGCAAACAAATTGAACAACTAATTCTACTTGAAGTGAAGGACTTCTAAGCAAAAGAAGCACTTATCTTCTGTAGCATGGCAGCAGGTGCCGAAATATGGCTCGTGGGACAATTGTTACTGGTAGGCAGATGTCGCCTTATCATCATCGACAGCTATGATTAAAGTTCTATCCTTTTCTGTTTTATTTCGAAATATTATCTGTTTAAAAAAAGTGTGGAGGCACAATTTTAAATATTAGATAATTTCATGATATATGGGAAGAATATAATTTGTTAAAAAGGTTCGGTTTAGTTTTAGAAAATATGTTCATGCAACAAACAAATACAACAGAAAGTTCGATAATTTTCTGTTGTATTTCGAATATTATCTGCTATTTAAAAATAGTTTGTAGCACTTTTAAATGTATTTTAAATCTGCAAATATTTAATTTAAAGATGTGGAGCACCTTCAAATATATGCTAAAATCATGATATCTAGAAAAATAGTCGAGGATATAATTTGTTGAAAGGTTCTGCTTAGTGTTGCGGGATTTACAAATTTCACTAATTTCTTTCCTCCTTATAACCAAGTTTCTTGTGGTCCTTGCGTGCTGATGCCCAGAGGTCTGTAATTTTGTTAACGGTTAAAATGTTTTTTCATTGTACCCAAGCTGGATAGACCCACAAGTTGATCTTGGTCTTCTTCAGTGAGGCCTTCGCATACAGCAGAACAAAGGCCTCATCTAATTCTAGTTTTTCGCTACACTCTGCTCACGCAGGAAACGTCCAAAACAACAACAAAAACTTATTATGCGAAATATATATTTTTTTCTAATAGCATCTTGCGCACCCCTTTGGCACAGCTTGCGGACCCCTGGGGGTCCGCGGACCACCTGTTGGAAACCACTGGTCTAGAAGAACGATTTGAACCATTGTTGTAACGCACTAAATTAGTAAAATCTGTAAGTAAGTATACAAAAAAGGTTGATAGTTCCAGGACCAAAATGGTATAAATAAATGTTGACACTGCAGTTCACCTGCACACGGCAATATCTAATAGCTTTTAAATTACAACAGCTTATTATTAACTAATTTAATTGTAGAAGTAACCAAGCTCCACACAACACAATTCAAAAGTCACCACCAAACTAAACAAAATTACAACCAAAATAATCCCCCGGCCCAGACTATTCAACCCAAACCCAGAAGGGGGGATATCGAATTAACGAGTTTCGAATGCAAAGTCCGAATGTTCTTTTTCAAATCGAACAATCCCGGGTAATCAGAGAGGCGGGTGAGGCCTGGGTGTCATGTCAGCTGCCCCTTTAGCCCCCCGGGTGGGGCAGATTAGTTGCGGCCTACACTAATCCTGCCATTCTCCACTTCTCGTGTTATTGAAATTTAAAAGCCTTCGGAACAGGATAAAGCTGTCAACCTTCCCCCCAGCTTATCATAGCACCCCCAATGTGAAATGAGCACCGGGTTTCGATTCTGGGAGCTTGGGTTTGAGTGGTGCTTGTAGTCTTGGGACTCTTGGGTTTAATTGAAGAGGTTTCGTATGGTTTGAAAATCACTATGTAAAGAAGTGGCAAATTCAAATATGTAAATTTCGATTTAAGTCATTTGTGAAAAGTTGCTTTGTATAATTTCTGCAAACACTTTTTCATATAAGTACAATGACCTCAAATTTACTGTTTAATCACTAAAAGCAGAATTAAGTATCATGCATCTTTCGTCTAATATGTTCGAATCATACATCATTATTCTTTATGTGCATATTTTCTTTAAATATATATCATTCAAGTAAAATCCAGTTTTCAGTCAGCCATCCAAACAAATAATCACAAGGAACAAGAATGCAACGGAACCGCGATTTATCATCATTATTTCTTTATGGAAGGTATCTAGTTTTTAATTAGAAATTGAAAGGGATCAAGCTATACAATTAATAGCTCAAGCTTTGTTTTTGCTATCCTATTTATCTTGACCGAGTCAAGTTGAATTATAGTCGCACTAGAGTTACACTATGGCTATTGACGTAATAATTAAGAACCAAAGTCAAGTGATGAGCTGATACCTGAGGCAACGCTTTTTTCAAGGGCGACATCGTACAAAGTTGTCGGGACTTTAGAGCACATTTAGTGTGCGTTAATTATTTATGAGGTATTATTCGTCTGACTCTTTTGGCAGCACTAGCCGTTTACAGGTTAATAGTTAATTTCGCAAATCCCGGACCCGAACCTGAGACCTATCGCATGCAAGGCAAGCGCCTTACCGAAAGGGCTCCCAAGCCCATTGAGAGACCGAAAGCCCCTTCTAACTTCCCTTACCCCAAGACAACTCTCTCGGTTGAGTTGGGTGCCTACTCAGGTGTCAGCTCGTCACTTGACTGTGGTTCTTAAATACGAGGTCCGTCGACAATAGCCCTGGTGCGACGATAATTAAACCCAACCAAGACAACTCCTGAATTCTTCCCGACGTCCGAATGCGAAACTTGGCAGACGATTTTCTGCCCTCGCATTCGGGGCGGGTCGACCCATCCATCGACCAACAAAGCCCACCTGGGGCCGCCCTGCTCAGTTCCCAGTGCGCCCCATAGGCCACTTCGATCGATGGGGCTTAAGGCCACATTTGAAGAGACACTTCGCAGGGGCTTTCTTATGACAGGGACTTACATGGATGGCTTTTGACACGCAAGAGTTGTTTCCTGACATTCAATAATTTGGAATTATTATTTTATTTTGAGAAGGTCAATGACAGTATCTAGGTATTTCTACAAAAATTTATAGTGTCCAGTTTTCTATTAAATTTTTTTCATGGGATTTCAGTATAGGGGGAGACCTGGGCTAGTTTTCTTATTTCGGATTGTATAATTTTTTTTATTCTTATTTATTTTGAAGAAAATAGTATATCATTGCCTTCCTCGCATAGTTACTTACAATCTAGCATTACAAATTTCCTTATAAGTAAGGGCTTTTTTAGGACAAGGATTTACATGGATGGCTTTTAACACGCAAGAGTTGTTTCCTGATATTCAAAAATTTTGAATTGTTATTTTGAGAAGGTCAATGACCAGTATCTAGGCATATCTACAAAAATTTTGTGTTCAGTTTTCCAATAATTTTTTCTCCAAGGACACATGTAATGGGATTTCAGTATACGGGAGACCGGGGCTAGCTTTCTTCTGTTGAATTGTATATTTTTTACTCTTATTTATTTTGAAGAAAATAATATAGCATTGCCTTCCTCGGATGTCTACTTACAAACTAGCATTACTAAGTTTCTAAAAAGTAAATACACTTTTTGGCAGCGAGTGGTTAAATGCAAGCACGTTCATCTAGAAAACGTGCCCCGTATACAGGGTTCATTTTCCCAGATTGCCAAAAATGGATGGGGCAAATTTTCCATCTGTTCTTTAACAGATTTAACACGCTTAAAAATGTTGTGTGTTTACTGAAAACTAAAATCACCCAAAAGATAAAACCCAGAATATATGTGATATATACTCGCCGCCAACCAAACTAGAACACGTTAGGAATGCCGCTTTTTCAGAAAAACCGATTTTTTGCAAAGTCGACAGGGCCTGATTTCCGGCAGGGCATACGGGCAAGTGTCCAGGGGCCCCCAAATTTTCTTCATGAACATTTATGCTATATACAACTGCCCCAAACTTTTTAATCTGAAGAAGACAACAAAAAAAAAATAACATGAACAAAAGTTTTGGGGGGATTAAGCATGCTTTACAAGCTAATTACTTAGGCTATTTTTTAGTAAACACTTATTTTATCGATGTATGTTTTAGGGCCCCCAAAATTTGCTCGTGCCCTGGGCCCCTGAAGTTGTAAGTCGGGCCCTGAACGCCGGTCTATCCCTAAAGCGTAACAAATAGGGCTGGTGGGAACTATAGTAAAAAAGCAACTCAACTATACCAAATTGTTAAATAAAGGTCATTATCATCTGGATCACTTTGAAATCAAGCAAATTATGTAATTTAACTTTTTTTGTGTAACTATCGTTTGGGTCTCTTTCCTAGGAGTTGTCTAAATTATTGCTAAAAACTGCGACAAAAAAAACAAACATGCACTGACGAAGTAAGGTGAGATTGCTTCACTTTTGCTTCTTAAATAACCAATATACTCCAGGTAAGTTTCAGGTGCAACATGACTTTAATATTTTAAAGTGCAATTGTTCACGATCTATTGGGAATATTTACGTTCTTGGATGATTTTTCGCCACTAACACTAAATCCATTTTTGACAGTTATTGTTGTTCAGAATAGTACGATTTCTATCATTCATTTTATTAAAGTGCGATTGGTCTATCATTTGGAAACAAACTCTTCCTTCCTCAATGGCACGACAGCCCCGGTTGGGCCATGGCCTTCTCAAACAATTTCCTCCAGGCCTGCCTCTGCCTGGCAGTAGAATCTTGTTGCGAAGTCTCAAGTCAATGAATCCAGAAATCAACTCTTGTAAGGTAATATTTACATACAAAATAATCTGAATACAATTTAACCAAAATACACTTTTCCTTCTGGTAAAATTACCAAATATTCTATAATAATATTCAAATCTGTTAGACCTTAAACGAAATTAATGTTTTAAACATGTTTTCTGGATGGATTCAAAATTAATTTATGGAACTCTTAACATGTGCCGAAGGATCTTTTTCATACCATATTTCTATTTACCTTTAGGTTGGCAAGAAGTGTAGACAATTTTTAAAAGAAAACACAATTTTTTACATTCTGAACTGAATGTATGATTATAATATTTGGTGAGTTGGTATGTTTGAAGTAGTGTCGCACTACAGCTACATGAGTGGTTTCAGATTGATAGATGGAACAATGCTCAAAAACCAATTTGTTCTAGAATCAGCAAACTCCAAAACTTATGAAATCTTAATTTAAGATTTTCCACCCCCATCGCAACACTTTCATTACTTTATGAAACTTTTATTACCTTTCCTAAGCATCATATTAGATAATTGAAAATAAAAATAGATACATTCATGTTACTTAAAACTAATACTTGATAAAGCGATCGATTTCAACTCGATAACGATCTACTGGAGTGACCATTATAGGTTATTGATTTCTTGAGTGTGCAATATCATAGACCTAGTCTAGCTCTGCTGGGCAACAGGGATCAAAAACAACAACACAACTAATACAGGAACCAAACTGTAACTACACAAAAAAAAATTACCGATTGAATTATATTCAAATATCCATTTTATTGATTGAAGAATTAAAATATGAACTTTACATTGACTGATACCTCATTTTTTCAACAGATTGTATTTCATTATATGACACTGATCTGCAGTTATAAAGTACATGAGCTGATTTTTAACGAGCTATTTACCAGTTTTAACTAACTAAAAAAAAATCCAAGAGTAAATTTGTTTAAAAAGAAAATCTTAAACTACAGTAGTTTTATTGCATTTCATTATTCAATTTTTAAAAAATAGCCATAATTAAAGACCAACAAATATTTAATCGAGCGCTTTTAATTATTGGACAGAATTCAACATAACATCAGATTGCTAAAAAACTAGTAATACTTATGTAAAAAGCATAGAAAACTGTAAAGTCCTGTGGGATTTCCTTATCACAAGTGAGGAATCACAAAGTATTTTTTTGTGAAATACTTTATTATTTAAATGCAATAGGAACTATGCAGCTTTAGTCGTTTCTTGCTGTTCAAACTTGGGATAGCAGCATTTGGCGCCTTCCCAGGTACATTTACTGCGGGACAGGTCACCTACTAAGGAAGCCACCTGGTCCAACTAGTTGAGAAATAAAATGTATATTAACAATGCGAAACAACATATTGATGCAATATAATGAATAATTTAATGATGTAAACAGGGTTGCCACACAGTTTGGTAAAAACAATCAAGGACTATTTAAGGACTTTTCAAGGATATATTTTTCATTTTCAAGGGCTGTATACTTAAACATTCAAAACCTAAATTTCATGATAGTTTTTAAAAATTCATTTAGAAAACAACTAAGAGCTCTCTAACTTTCAAATGAACTTAAATATGCGTTATAAAATAACCATTTAGTTGATAAAAATTAACTGAAAATCACCTGCTCTGCCTTCTTGGATTATACAGCATAAATCAAAAACTATAATTGGAACCGATTCACATTTAAAAAGGGTTTTTAATGAAGCCAAAATTAACATTTGCAACATTTCAATACAAATTCGTCAGCCCCAAAAATTAAGGACTTTTCAAGGCGGATAATGCTTTTCAAGCACTTTTAAGGTTTTCAAAGACAGTGGCAACCCGGTGTAATCTATATATTTGATATATCTATGATATCCCGATGATATATCTATATATTTTTTCTGAAAAATTATTGACATCTTACAGTAATAGCCGATTTCAAAATCAATCCTCATTAAGAAAGTAAGGATCTATGCCATGGGAGGAGGAAGCAACCTCAACATCAAGGCTTTATTATGTCATAAGACACAAAAACTTCCTATACACTTCCTTTTAAGGTGTCTGTCCACATTAAAATGATCCTTTTTGACAAAAAATCCATTTTTTTCTAAAATCCTTTAATTTCTGATGATCAGTTTAAAATAAAGTTTCATTGATGAATTCAAAAATTCTTTGGTTTTTTTAAATTCGTTTTTTCATATAACTTAATTGTCCCATGTAAATCAATCATTCAAGACTATGTTCTTCACTTGTCTTATATTTTGTTTATTTAGACAAATAATAAAAGATAAACTTAACAAGAAATTTCATTTTTGCGAAGCAACTTTAACTTAACAAGCAATGTTAATGGGCTCAAGTAAGACAACTGTGAACACAATGCATTGGGTATTGAAAAAATCAATTTAAGCCAAATCTTCTTCATTGTCGACAAGATTTTTGGCACTAAAATATGAATATTTAACACTCAGATTACCTTCAGTCCTTCAACTTGAATACATCAAGAAAAGCATTATATTTGTAGTGATATTTGTGTAACTTCATTTTTAAAAAAAGATATTTTTGTTATGGTATTAAGAAGGAGGGCTTTACTCACAGGCACTCTTATTTGCTCCATGGAGTCTCTCTCCCTCAGAGTAACCGATTGGGGCTCCTTTAACGAATCAAAATCAACTGTGATGCCAAACGGAATGGCAATCTCATCTGTTCTGGTGTACCTGCGACCAATAGAACCACTGCTATCATCCACTCGATGAGAAACTTCGTGTTTTGTCAGATCTTGGGCTGTGAAAAGAAACAAGCGAATGTAATGGAATATGTTACTGAGAGGCACTTCCACCATAGAGGCAGGAAGGAGGGGTAGAGGAGACATCCAGTTGAGATGATTTGAAGCAGAGCTGTCAGGTTTTTCTAGCTACTGCGCACAACATATCAACACCAAGGTATAATAAGATGCACTGCTTTAGCCTTCTAAATTTGTGCGGTACTGTACACATACAAGGACCCCTCTATTCTCCTTCCTACCTTTATGACTTACACACTAAAG
The DNA here is from genome assembly GCA_023701765.1 of Hylyphantes graminicola. Taxonomy (NCBI): domain Eukaryota; kingdom Metazoa; phylum Arthropoda; class Arachnida; order Araneae; family Linyphiidae; genus Hylyphantes; species Hylyphantes graminicola. The sequence continues at coordinate 66,752,341 of CM043116.1, read as the reverse complement.
TTTGTCAACTCAATAACAAATAGCTAAAAAAAATTATTTTAGTAGGAATTTAGATGTGCTTTAGAATGGATGAGAGGTGACAAACAAAGCGAATTTGTGAAAATAACACAAGTCTAATTTTTTTGGTCCTAAATCATTGTAAATATCTCATTTTTGATTATCAGAGTAATATTATGAGATAATATAAGAATATATTAGTCAGTGAGTAACATGACCTTCATGAAAGAAGTTTTTTGGCAAGAATATTTTGATCTGATATATTTTCAATCTATTTATTTTACTCCTGTTAATATTTTGTACAAACAAGTTTTAGGATTTTTTGTAAGATCTAGTGTTATTCACACTTAAAAAAATAAATAAAAAAATGCTTAAACTTAAAATGAAGTGCCTTAAGACAATAAGTTCATTTCCAATTATTGTTTCAAACTTGTAGTGCAATAAGAAATTTAAGATAGAAAAAAGTCATACTTACAAAGAGTTGCAACTAAAGGTGCAAAATCTGGGTGGCTACTGAGAGGTAAGACACTGCATTTCAGGGGAGCAATCACTGGTGGAAGGGCAAAATACTGCAAGGAAAGGAATTGTAATCAGCGAAAATTTTTAAAATTATAGAAACACTCAGATTTAAACCAGGGTGTCTACTTAAAGACAATTTCTAACTTTTCTGACTTTTCCAGGTTTCCCATATCAGAACAAAAAATTTCCAGAAAGTTACATTCCATGCCAACCTAACTTGGGTAATAACAAAGACTAAAAAGCGTGATTGATCCGTTAGTTGGAAACTCTTGTAAGTTAATATTTACATACAAAATTATCTGAATATAATTTAACCAAAATACATTTTTCCTTCTAATAAAATTGCCAAATTTTCTCAAATGATATTCAAATCTGGTAGACCTTAAACAAAATTAAAATTTTAAACATGTTTTCTGGATGGATTCACAAATAATTTATGCAACTCTTTACATCCACGGAAGGATCTTCTAGCATACTTCTATTTACCCAACTTAGGTTAGCAAGGAGTGTAGATTCATTTGTATCGCTCTAAAGCCGCAAGACAAAATCTAACAGTCAGAAATCTCAGTGATTAAAGTGGATTCCAAACCACTACAAACATTTATACCAGGATTCTTACCCATATTTTAAAAAGTAATACAGGGCTGTTCACACATTTTTTAGACGATATATATTGTACTCACAAAACTAAATTAAATAAAAAAAATTGTGTTTTAAATGTTCTATTTGATAGCCCTTATTCTGAACTATCTTTCTTCACCATAATTTCCAGGATAATAATGCCTTTTGAAGTGTTGGAAGAGGTATTCTGTCACATACCTCCTGAACAGCTTTCCAGAGTCATGTAAGGGTTGTAGGGCGACGTTTGGATAATGCAGATTTTAGATGTCCGAAAGTACAAAAATCCATTGGTGATACATCGGGAGATTTAGTAGGGATATCAGTGAAGGGTACGGTCTTGATGCCGTTTTTTTTGTTCCATTTATTTTAGAAATTTTACTGTGGATTTTGACGTGTGACTGCCAGCTTTGTCGTGATGGAGTTTCACAGATTGATGGCACTGTGGGTAAAGCGATGGTATTTCATTCAGAAAAATTGGTGATAAAATATGTTCCTGATAGCATTTGGAGTTAATCTTGACATTTTTTTAACCATCCTTTTTTTTTTTAACATGTCATTATATGAAAAACCAGCAACAATCATGAATCCCTCAGAAAAACTTTCTTTCAATTCTTTGAACAAGTATTTAAATTTTTTTCTCCTCTTTTATGATAACAAGTGGCTCTTTTTTTGCCGCAATCATTTAAATACACCCATGATTCAACTATTGTGACAATTCTTTCCCACTTTTCTTAGGATAAGTGTTTCTCATACAGATTTCTGCAGCGTGTCCTGCGTTCAGCGATATGTTTTGGAGAAAGACGATGCACATTGGGTTTTTTCGCTTTCTTAAGACTTAAATAAGTGTTTATCATTTTGTATACAGTGGACACAGAGCATTTAATGATTTTGCAACTGTCCTTTAACTAGGGGGATTTTCTTTTAACATTAAACAACGTACCTTTGCAATAGTCGAAGATATCCGTTTTTTCTTGGGTACTTGTTTGGAAGTTTTGTCAAACTTGAGGCTCCAATTTGACGTTTTTTCCTTTCTTGTTTACGATATTACCTATCGACGCTTTAGATATCACAAAACTATGACTCTCACATCGTTTTTGGATAACGGAATAGGAATGCTTCTCTTCCGAAAGAGCATAAATATAGCCTTCAAACCGCTGCTTCATTAAAAACGCCATTTTGAATAAAAATAAAATTTTCAAGCCGCAGATGATAATTTTGACTTTTAAAAACATAATACAATTGCAATTATTTCTTTTGAAGCAATCGGTTTTTTATTACGGCCATACGTACCATACGGCCATACCATTTATTACGACGATTTTGTTAATCGTCTAAAAAATGTGCGAACAGACTCTGTATCTATGTTTGTCATATAGATATAATTGTATAATTGGACCCCTTGCATTCATGTGCACTTAGTATTCAAACTTAGTTAAAGAGGTTGTGTTCTTTGAGTAGCCCCAGATTATAGTAACTCACATTGGTTCTTAAAAATATTATAACTATGAAATTTCATTCATGGGAATATTTGCCAGGTAGCCATAACCCCTATTAATTTTAAAAAGTTTAAAAAATGAAAATCTTTTAAATAATAATGTATATTTTTTATCTAAAAAAATAAATAAAAACACTGGTTCAGTTTTCAATTCAATAATAGATAGCTGTAAATTTGAATTAAATTATTTACTAAATGAATATTTTTTGCAGTAGATATTTAAGAAACTAATAATTTAATAACGTCCATATAGCAAAAAGAACAGATGGATATTTCAAACCAAAAAAATACTTCCAGGCATTTCCCCCTTAAAAAAGAAAAATCCCCAGACTCTTTCCAAGTTCCCTGACTATTTATTCCAAAAATTTCATGTTTTCTAGACCTGCAGACACTCTTTTAAACATATTTTATACAAGCCCAAAAAATTTAGAATCATGATACCTTTCAAACAATGAGAACATATGCTTTCTCATTGTTTGTAATTCTTACAGAAACTTAAACAGAATATTTTGAGTATCAATAACTATAAGTTGTGGAGTACTATGTACCTATTTATAAAGTCAAGGGGAAAAAAATATTCAATAATTGCATGACACAGTGAATTTCCACCTGCATACTCACTATTTTAACAGTTAAAAAAATCTGAATATGTTAAGGGACATTATATTGTTGCACATGTTTGAATAAAGAACGTTGAAGGAATCAACCATTTAGCATTCCAGATTGAAAACACTATTATCAATTAACCAGTGTTTAATTTATTTAAAGAAAAATTCTATAAACTACTCACTGTTCTCATTTCATCTCCCTCCCTTGTCCTGAAGCTGTGCTCCCAAATGGCATACATAATTCGGCCGATTCCAAAGGATGGCTCGATAACAGCAGGAATGATTTCTTCAACTGTTTATGGAAAATAAAGTAAATAAAATTAAAATGTAGTTTAACTGAAATGCTTAGGAGTGAAGTAATTCACAAGGAGAGTAACACCACTTTGATTCAAAGCAATATATCTTCACAGGTTTAACCCTTTCAGTCCCAAAAAAATACTACACGACAGAAACATCTGATATTCACAAAATAAGCTTATTTTAGGTCAAATATACGAATTCCGCAAGAAAAAAAAATTCATTAAAATTTTTTATATGGTTTTTGAATCAATGCCAAAATTTTTTAATTGTGGAAAACAACAAAATAAAAAAATATTTGTTCCCTAAAAACACTTCGAGTTATATATTTTAAGGTATCTGACCATATTATTAAAAAAAATTTAGTAATTATTTTAACCGAAATAGTTTAAATTGTGTTTTAAATATGTGGAACTGAAGTGAACTGATCAAAATTCAAGAGAAACGCTTGTTGACTATTTTCAAAATAAAAAAAATGGTAGTTCTGACTTATATTGAGATTAAAGTAAAATATTGTCTGATAGAGCAAAGTGTGTAGAATCGAATGATGTGTGTTTGGATGTCGTAACGGGACATAAAAAATTTGAAAAAAATATTGAAAGTGATGATGCCAAATGGCATCACTGGGACTGAAAGGGTTAATATTAAGTCAAAAGTAAGTATTTAAGTTTTTGTGGTTAACCAAATCACAATTTTTGAATTAATTATTTTGGAATGGGTGTTTAAGTTTTTAAAACCATTCGTATTTTTTTAAGTATTGGTAAAAGTTTGGTATTCATCAAAAATTAGGATTATTAATTAATATTGCATGTATTTGTAATAATTTGTGTTTTGAAAGGTTGCATTGTCTAATTGTCCGATTTAAAAACACACACACACAAAATTTCTAATTGATAAATTAAGATCACAAGAAACTGATATCATACACGTGTCGAAAATAGCTTTTCATTGATTTGCAAGTTTTAATCAATATGTTTGCATGAAAAATTATTTATTCTTAAGAAAAATGAGACAAAAATAGAATTACATAAAATTATTAAATTTATGTTACGTGACACCAGCTTTTCCCAAAGAGTAATTTTCAAGATAAAAAAATCCAGTTACCATGGACAGTTTTTTCTGCTCGACTGATTTTTATCATTTCTTTGGTTAAAGTGAAATCCTTTCCATCAACAGTCAGACTGTAATTTCTAAAAAGAAAATAATATAAACACATTAAATTTTATGCATTAATAATTGTCAAATTATTATCTAAACAAAAAATATCTTATTGAATTAAACTTATCATAAAATTGATACAAACTATTTGTTTAATTTACTGAACTGAAGTTGTGCTATAGAAGATTTATTTTACGAGTAATGAAACAATTGGTAAATAAAATAAATTAAAATAATAGTAATAAAACTTCTATGTACCCTTTGCCTTCCAGTTCTTTTTCAACTAGAGCAATGTTATCTTCGTCTAGTTCCTTCAGCACCCTGGTAATTTCCTTTGCATCTTTTTTGAATGATTTACCAATCAGGGCCATTTGAGGTTGCAGTTCTGTGACCTGCACAGTCTTGTATGACATGTTAGGGAAATATTTAACAAAACCACATTTTTCATGGGGAGCACAACACTAGCATTTTTTTGTGTGGAGAATGCTTTAATACAAGAGCATTTAGCCATCATAAGCTGATTGATTTACATATATATTAATTATTCATTTATATATCTCCTTTCAGCTATCTTCAGTCAAGTAATGATATTTACAAGACTACTTTTCAACAAATCTATTTTAAAACCATTTACAAAAATTTCCATAGAGCAACTTGCAAAACGGTACCCAAAATCTTCTTTCTACCCTTATAGCGGCTGTCAATTTAAGGTAGGATATAAAGGGGTGTTGACTGAATTATAAAATATAATATGTTAGCATAAGCAAAGTAAACAAGAACATCTTTCTAGAAATTTTTACGGACAGACGGAAAGGTTATACCAACAGAAAAAATAAAAATATTCTATTTTTCTCATAAAAGAAAGACGAAAGATTATTCTCGCACATAAGTTCTTAATATAACACTGTTCTGGCCCTATCTACACTACTGCATAGAAACCCAGTATTTGAAACAATTGACAACATAAAAAGGAAATACATCAATTAAAGTACTAGAAAATGCATAGCAGCACACATTAGACCAACTTCTCTATTTTTGATTAAAAGTTCTAAACCAAGAATAATGCATTTAATAAAATATTAGTAAAAATCGGACATTCATTAAAAGGATATGGATTCTTTGAGCTGGCCTTCAGCATTGAGCTTGACTCCTGTTGCTTTTGTGTGTTGCATCAAATCGTAACAGGATCGATCAGCACAGCCAACGCACTCCACCCATCCCTAAGGGAGAAAATGTTTAAATTCAACTGGACTATTTTCATAAAAAAATCTATTAACATTTTCATTTCATTCAACTAAAATGACACTTTAAAAGGTAGGCCAAAACCATATATTAAAAAAGTTACAATTTGTCTCTTTTAAAGGTTCATGAATGTAAAAAAACCAAAACATAAGCCCCAATCATTTAAGTACTTTTGTTAAGTCGGTATTTTTGGAAGATACAATCTTGTGTACTTTTGTGTATTTGCTTTGTTTATCATTAATTATTTGCACTTCAATGTTTTTTAGGAATTTGTGAGCATTGGAATATTTTAAGTGCCAAAGTCATTCAAATGCATTTAATTAAAAACAAATATACATTGAATGAAAAATTACACAAGCATCAGCTTTCTAAAAGTTTTAGAAAAATGACAAAATTTATAAAAACAAAACAAACATAAAAAAAATTTGCCGATAATATTAAATTTTGTTGCATTAAGTTAATATCAAATTTTTAAATAATTAAATCATTTTTATTATTTAATTATGAAAATCTTTGACCTTTCAAGCATATTAGGAATAAGTGTATAAATAAAAAAACAAAAGCGTAAAATTTAAACAAAAAACTTACATAAGAAACTTTTATTTCAGCATCCCAGCAATCTGTGGCATAATGGGCCATTTCATTTGACATGTGTTGACGGAACCTTAGCTTGTCTGGATTCACTCCAATGGCAACTAGGAATTGATAGATGCGAGCCATGAAGTAACCAAGGGTTTGGTTGGCTACAATACCCTGAAATAACATTAAATACAGTTATTGTTAAAAAATAAAGCAAACAAATCATATAATTTTAAGTAATGATTAATATTGCTCCCAACAATTTAATTATCATAACTTAATCTAATTGTGTATATTGTGAAAGAAGTTAACTCTGAATTTTATCAAGATTTTGGAATTTCAAACTACATATCTCAACTACAATTCTTTACTGAAAATAGATCATTATATTTCTTTTATTTTTTAGAAGAACACAAGCAATGTAGCAATGTCACAAAAACCAACTTTTAACTTTTAAGAGTTTCAGTATAATAGTGACGAGTTAAGTGGCATATTTTATTGCAAGGTGTTCTAAATTGATAAATAGCATCAAATCTTTAAATGGGGAACAAATATTTACCGAAAACTTAACTGAGAAGCATAGAACACAAGAAGTTCTAAAAGAACTAAAATAGCCTACTTTCCTGTTACTTTAATACTGACTGAAATTCTTATCTGGAAACAACTAGGTTCGTAACAGTGTCATATACAACCGTTTCTACATAAAATTTATACACATTAGAACAAATTCCACTATTTTTTAAATTCTTTCGAAATTAAAAAAAGAAAAAGGAGGCTAAAGAGAGGTACAAATGACCTCAAATTGATAATGAGAAAAAGAAAGTTAGTAAGGTCACAGGAAGTAGCCAACATTAGTAGTTAAACTCATGCCATTTGATAGTTAGCAGTATAAAGTGATTCACATGTACCCATTTGCCACAACAATATTTTAATCTATAGCAACTACTTAGTGCACTTAACACCAATACTAAAAAACTGAATTTGTTCCCTTTGTCTTCTAGCTCCTCCATTAACCCTCTCAGAGGTAAGCAAATTGGCTGAAGTGTTAACATGTTTTCACTGCATGATATCTAAATTAAAACTTTGAACTTAAAAATTTTACTAATTTTTTTAAAAAATATATTTCTGTAGAGGGTTATAAATATAGCTCCTCAATTCTTTAAACTTTAAAATTTAATAAAATTTATAATTTTTTACAAATTCTGTGGCCTGCTGGAAAACCCGACTGCCAGGTGATGGGTTTATATGTCTGTATCCTTAAGAGGGTTAAGACAAATACACAACAAAAACATAAGGTTGAAAAATAAACCATACCTTGTGAACAGCATCTCCAATGGAGGGTTAATATAAAACATAAGGTTGAAAAATAAACCATACCTTTTGAACAGCATCTCCAATGGCGAGAACAGCTGGAGATTCTCCATTCATTTGGTTGCATGCAGAATACAACGTCAGCTGCATGTTTTGCACATTGGCAAACTTAGGGTGGTCCTTGCAGCGGGGGTCCACAAAATGCTCGATTTCAGCCATGGTGAATTCCCTATGAATAGCCACAATGAGGAATTTCAGAATTTCGTTCCCACATGTGCTATCTCACTTTGCTCAATGGTAGAAATTTACTGAATGGTAACCTTTGGCGAATTTTCCAAAATTGCGCCAAAAGTCGGCTGAAAACCCAAACGAAATGAGCAAATAACGCTCAGATAGGTTTGCCGGAAAATGTTATCATTCCGAAGTCAAAGAATTCGAAACATCAGTCGAAGTCACACAGTTGCCACAAAAAATTATTTATTGCCACATCCGAAAAAATCAAGGGTTATCGTGCAGTTAATCTGATCCTTGCACAACAATGAGATAGCACAGGTGGGAACTTAAGAGATGATTTATTAGATTTTTGATTGTGTGTTTTACTTTAGAAAAAACTTTAAAAAATATTCACTCAGTTATAGTGAAAACAAAAATTTCAAAAAATGATGCAATCACAAATTTTTCCCTAGGCCCTGTCACTACTTTAGTGCCTGTGTTTCCCTCTCTCCCATCAAGTTATATATAAATTGGGTCCTACAAATGCATATACAGAAAAACTTTCTAAAAAGAATAATTTTATAGAACACAAAACTTTAAATCGGGATTTCTAATACACAATTCGGGAGTTATAAGTGTTTCAAGCTTAAAAATACGACATTCAGGAGGGGTACAAACTGTGTATATATGTATTTAAAAAATAGAGTATTCTTCTTACCTAACTCTGATGAGCCCAGTTCTAGGAGAGATCTCGTTTCTGAAGGCATTTCCGATTTGTGCAGCGGCAAAAGGAAGTCTGCCCTGGTTGAACTGCAGAAGACGCTTGAAGTTCACAAAGATTCCTTGAGCTGTCTCGGGACGCAGAAAGCTAAGAAACAATCATCATTTAAAAAATAGCAACAAAAATAATTTCAGTACACTTTCAAATAAGAAAAATTCATTGTCAAAATATATAAAAACAATTATATTCCTGTAAGAGATACTCAAAAGTTGAATATACACTTATTTATCTACATAATAAACCCCCCAAAAAGTATGTTCCTTCAACATAAATTCACTCCACACCTTTACGAAAGTTCCACCTTGGTACGGCAGTTTTTAGAGAAACCAGTTTCTTTAAACCGGTTAAAATTTAACCGGTCTCATTAGTGTAATTTAAGGTTCGGTCTAACATAATATTGAAAAAGTCTTTGAGGGGAAAAACCTGTTTCTATATAAAAGCTTTTGAAGAAACAGGTTTTCCCCCTTACAAACTCTAGCATCAAGGTGGAACATTTACAGAGTTTCTGCCAAAATGAAATGTCCCAAATTCATGACTGAAAGTAACAATTTTCATGACTCCAGGAATGACCAAAAATAAGAAAAATTTCAATCTGAGCCATTATGAAATTTGATGTGCTTACTTCCCAATGTAAATAAATACAAATGAAACCGATCTGCAGCATTTATGGCGACATATTAAGTAATTTTATACGAGATGTTTCGAAAATAATACAAATATACCATTTTTTCATGATTTTTACTCATTTTTGGCTCAAATTCATGAATTTTCATGAAAAAATTTAACTATTGTCAAAATTCCTAACTTTTAGTAAGCACGGAAAGCCTGCATTGATGATGGTGTGGAGGGAATTAATGTTGGAGGGCTATACATTTTTGTTGTTTTTGAAGAGAATAACTCTGCATGAACTAAAGTGCAAAAAAGAACAATTTGCTGCTATTTTATGATTTTATGTGGCCAAGACGGCAGGTATCATAAAAAAATCAGCCAATGCATGACTCCAAATATGCAAATTCATAGAAAAACTTGGTAATGAACTAGGCATTGGATTCGGAGATGTTAATAAATTTGAGGCTAAGGAGCAATAATATTTCACCCTAAAAGAGTTAAACTACCATAATGGCTGTTTGGTATAAAATTGAACCAGGAGTGTTACAAATTTTTTTAAATTCACTGAAAATAAATATAATTCAAACAGTAAAATGTGAAATTCGCCCTATTAAGCATGCTCCCATTTAATGGATTTCATCTATATTTTTAGACATATTTTTCGGTAACTTTCAGTTTTTATTCAAATAAAATTTATTATTTTTTGTGATTCATGATATTTTTAATTGTTTATACCCTCCTGATCTTTAGTACCACAACTTTGAACAACCAAACCTTTTCAGTGAAAAAATTGTGACTCAGAATAATTTTTGTTTAAAATTTTGAGATGGACTACAATTTAAACAAACCAGACAATAGTACAAAAGAGTTGCCAAGTGCTCAATCTAGGGTTACTGGAATATCTGCGTATAAGGGTCGCGACATGATGCTCTCACCTGATTGGCTGGAGCATAGCCATGCTCCAGAGATACGGCGCTGTTATTTTTTCCCCGTAGACATTACACGGTGACTCAGCGAAGCTCTAATAAATCGCATCTAAACGATATAATCAAAGGAACGTAACCACTATTTGTAATTGATTGTTTTTAATGATCTATATTCTTCAATATTTATTCTTTTTTGGATTAAAATTCTTAACGGTAAAGCTGTAATCCATGTTTTAATACCGGCGTGTGTCATTGCAATGGAATAAAAAAGCTTTTAAACTCGGAAAAAAGGTATAAAGCTTTACTTTTTAATCTTTGTATTGTAAATTAAACATCATGTGGACTATTACATTTCTAAAAATAGTATTTTTTATCATTATACTACCAGAAAATGCCATTTTTAATGTCGAAGCTAACAGACGGTATTTGGCATGTCTTTGGCATGCGATGGCGGAACAATAGTTGGCGGGGAAACGTAAACAAACCGCAAATCAAAGTCATTGCTTACTTGAAAGTTGAAAACATTCTTATTTCTTCCAAACTAAGCAACAACATAATGTTTATATGTGTAAAACTGGAAAAATAACTAGTTTTGTTTTATTGGCGAGTTTGGCTGAGCGATAACGATTTTAGCATGGCACACCTGCTAAGCTCCTTGTCGTTACCCTGTACAGCACACAGTGTATTGAAGGTACCCTAGCTCAATCTCTTCACAGGAATGTCGAAATTCATTTAAAAAAAAAGCATTTAAAAATGCAAGAGTTACACTTGTGAAGACTAGCATTTCGCAGAAAAATAACCATGGACATAAATGCTCCGAGTTTTTTTAGCAACTACCCATAAAATACACCCACAGCAATTGTTCTATCTGTTTGGCTTTAATTTCACAAGACATTATAGTATAACCGCTATAGTCCATTCGATTACAACACATGCACTCTCTTTCCCTTCACTCTAGAGTGATTTTCCAAAAAAAAAAAAGTGCAAGCGTGGCTGTTTCTGTTTGTTGCCCACCCCAGTTTAGTTTGGAAATCAATTGCGATTGATCTCACAACAGTTTCAAACAAGGTTGTTTTAAATGAGCAAGGCTTGTGCTGTTTTCTGGAAAACCGCACAAAGGGGAAAGGGAAGACAGTGCTTTCGAAGCTTCTGTTGAAATTAAAAAATACCATAGAGGTTACCATTTGTTTAAATTGTTCGCATTGTACAATATATATATATATAATTTGTTTAGATTTTTTTTTTTGTAGTGTCTATGAAGAAGACGAAATGTGAATATAAAGTTAAATGAAACCATTTGTTTTGATAACAGCGTCTGCAATTTTTTGGATATTACTTTCATAAAGATCTATTATTGATGGCAGAACTTCAATGTCTCTTATTGCCGGGCATTCAAAAATGTCGTTTGGTGTAAGCTGTGTATCTGGGCAGTTGTCACAGTTTCTATACATCTTCCTTCATTCTTTGTCTATTTTCATGCCTCTGTGGTGATTGGCTCTTAGTCTAGCAATGGTTTGTGTGGTGGATTTATCTGCATTTAAATTACAAAGATGATTCGTTGGAATAGATTTTTTCTCTAAACTTATATTTAGCGATTTCATGGATTATTTCTATTACAGTAGACTCCCTCTTAACCGGCCTCCGTTTAACCGGAGCTCCGCTTTAACCGGGCTGAAAATTTCCCACCCTTTAAATAAATGTTAAAAATAGCTAAAAATAGTTTTGTTTATTTCAATTGGTTTTCGGTGTCGCACATGTTCAAACGCGTGGTTTTGTTGGGGATAATGGGGAGGGGGCGACTTGTTGATCGTGGAAGGCTGTGGGGATCGACCGGACATTCTAATGAATTAGCGAGGGGTTGAAAGATGGATTTTAAAGGGAGGGACCCGTGGCGAGTTAGTTTAAATTTTTGTCCTTTTAGGATTGTGGCGATTGGTCGGACCTTACCAATCTATAAGTGAGGGGTTGGAAAGGAAGGTGATTTAACGCAACACATGTCGAAAATTTTTAAATACTTGTTCTCAGTCAGAGTTCGAAAGTTGATATTTCCAAAAATGGCGAAACGTGAGAAAAGAACAGATTTTTTTAAGGTATGTAATCAAAATGTAAAATACTTATAATAATATATAAAATAACCTGTAAAATGACGTCTTGTTTCAATTGTACATGTATTTCATAAGGCAAGCATCATCAATAAACAAAAGTGCAATCAAGTATACATCTAATTTCTCCGGTTTAACCGGATTTTTGTTTAACCGGCTTACCCTCGGTCCCGTTTAAGCCGGTTAAGAGGGAGTCTACTGTATCTATAAAATTATACCCCATCACCCTTTATAACTCACTCTGCTAAAAAGTTCAATAAATACATTAAAATTGAAAAATAAATATTTAAACAGGTAAACTTATTCACCCCTTAAGATTTCCTGTAGGTCCAATAGATGTGCTAAACATAAGATTAAACTCTAGAGCTTCAGACAAGTCATTTCCTGTGTTGGGAGACTTGATGTCGAACTTTCTTAGAAGGGCGTTCATTTCATCTTTAGAGCAGCCATCTAACTATGAGAGAATAAAAGATTATTGAGGTAGATGCAAAATAAAATTGTGTAATCAAACATTCTTGAGCTTTTAAATTTTTTATTGAATCTTCAGTTTAGACGTTTCTAATAATAAAGAAATTAAAGGAATAAAATGCTATAAAAAAAAAGAAATTCAATTATATTAAAAAAACCTTTCTTTAAAATATACTTCTAGCATAAATTTTGGATTAAACTTGCTTTGTATTGGCTTAAATTTAAATGTATCGCACTTGTCTGGGGTACTTTTAGCTATGAAAGTGGGTGAAGGAAGGAAAGACGATTGCAAAATTGTACACTTTTTTTTACAGTTAAAGTTTAATGTGGACAATAATTCAACCTCCAATTTCCACCCATCTTCTTGTTTTAGATTATTGAAACAATCAAACGAAAATAAACATACTACATGAGAAAAAACTAAAGTAAACTTATATTACTTTGACAATTATGTCTTCATATTCTGCAATTTGTTGAGGAGTCGCACCCTTTTCAGTCATCAATTTTTCTAAGTGAGCTGGATAAAAATAAAAATTAGCTTTAATTTATTGGTAACAAAAAACATCTAAATAATCTAAACTTGTTTAGATTATTTTCATAATCTTGGAGAAAAGCTTTAACTGCCTCAAACATCAAGTCATATAATTTCCTTATATATGTGCATAATACCACCAAAATAGGCTCTTTGGAAATAAATTATTCAAAAACAACAATAGGATATTACACAAACATACCCTTAATTAAATGATCCAGCCTGAAACATTCTCCGTTTTTCAAATCTTTAACCATTAAATCCGCAAATCTATCCACATGACCAGACGCCCTAGAAAATAAAAATACTAGCATAATTTAAAAAGCGAAATAAAAAAGTAATAATAATACGATTTAAAAAAATATTCAATGAATCTCTGAAAATGTCTTTCTAATTTCTTCAGCAATCTTAATTGCAAAATTTTCTACAACATTTATTTAACACAAATTAATATACGCCTCTGTAATAATAAAACTGTTTCCCAATAAAATATGTGAATGCAGTGAGTCTAATACAAAGACGTTTTGCCTACTAACTCTGGTCTATTGTTCTATTTCAGCAGATTATATTAAGATAAGATTATATTATTCAGATTATATTAATTCACGGCAAAACCTGGAAAAGTAACTGGATTTTTTTTTTCAGCCAGAAGAAAATATTATAATTGTTTTCAAACTAAGAAATTGATATAGGGTCAAGTCATCATTAGGAAAACTACCACCATGGATGGATTCTCAAGGTAGGACAATAAATTGCAGCATAAACATCATAGTATTATATATGCTGCAAAAGACCAATTTGGTTATGGTGCTCTAGACATAATTGAATTGGACCAAAACTTTCAGCATCCAATGAGAACACAGATTTCAAAGAAATTCAAGCACCAAAATAGGTAATAATTGTAATCACTTTAGTCTGACAATTTAGAGAGTTTGCAAGCCTGAAGGTCACAGTTTTCTCTTTTCAACCCTTGTGGTTACAAAAATGCAAAGCTTTTTTGTTTGTATTTCCCCCTCCCTAATAAGAATGAAGAAGCTCACTTCATTTTCTTGCAGATCAGACAAAGAGGAAAGATTAAGGTGTAAAGAAAGAACACCAAAACCGGCTACTTTCACAGGGTTCATACACCTTTCTTGACATAAAAATTAAGGGAATTTTAATATTTCTATGATTTTTAAGAACAGAAAAGCTTTCAATGAGGCTTTAACAGCTGTTGTTAATTAACATGCATTTACATTTAAATATTTAGTTTGTCCTCTAGCAATCATGATACAATACATTTTAAAATTTATTAAGGACTTTTTCCCATTTTTAAACAAATTTTTGCGTTTCAAGGTTTTTTTTAAAGGATTGCACGAACCATGCTTTCATTTTAAGATTGTCTACTCTGCAAATGACCGAAATCCTGTTGCACAAAAATACAATTCATTATTGGAAGGAGAGTGGATGCTCACTTGAGTACATATTCAGGAGTGAGGATGGTGCAGTCCACTTCCAGCATCTGCTCCTCCAGGATGAAGTGGGAACGCCACAGGTTGAGCAGGTTGTTCTTCATCGCGCATCCCATGGGACCGAAGTCGAACTGGCCAGTCACACCTGGAAACACACACATAAGCTCATTGGAATTCGCTAAGTAGCAAATTATATATGAAAAGTACACGGGAATAACCGATTGATTTATTAGGCGGGTGCCCGCAATTGTATGCTTGGCGGCAGAAAACCGGTTTCTCTCTTTCTTCTTTGCTTGGTCCAAGCGTTGGGATCGCCAATATCTTGCTAGCTAGGAACCACAGAGATAGTAGTTAAAGTATTAGTCTAGGATTATAACGTGACCTACAGCACTGGCTTCATTGGGGATCTTGTGGGAGCTCCTTGTGCGTCCCGTTGTTAGCATTGGAGGTCACATGATCTGCCACTCTATTACTTTAACTATGATATCTATGGAAGGAACTGGTTTCCTTACACAAGTGTGGGCGATCACTCGCTATCATCGCCAAAAAAGCCTGCTAAGGAAACTTCTCTGCAAAATCAATCGGTTTAACCCGTGTACTCTTCATATACACTGCTCAAAACAATTAGGGGAGCACTTTTTAATTCCAACTTTAACTTCACTCCCAACTTTTTAATTTTTATCCTATAAATCTGAAATTTGTTAAATAGGTTAACTATGCATTCGAAATGAAATAGTAAAAAACAGGAGAAAAATCTTAAGTTTTTAATACTTAAATTTAAAGGGAGGAAATGGAATAATAACTTTTTAAAAAATTATAACAATAATTTTTTCAAAACTTTTTTTTGTTAAAAATAGAATTGAAATATATTTTTAAACATCTAAAAAATGCAAGCATGAAAAATTTAGGGTCAATTTATTTTCTAAAACTGTTTTAAAGTGAAATTTATTTTACCATATTTTTCATATTTTCATTAATATTAAAAAATATATATTAAATTCTTCAAAATACATTATTCTTCCATATAATGATGTATCTAACGATACATAAGTTGCGAATTTAACTTAGTCAGAAAAAAATCCCAAGCTGATGGTTCCCAATGGAATCATTGGGAGCGAAAGGGTTTAAAACATGTGCTCCCCTAATTGTTTTGAGCAGTGTACTATTGATGACTTCCTAATCTTTACTTACTCCCCTTGCCAACCTAAGTTGGGTAAATAGAAATATGCTATGTAGAAGATCCTTCCGCGGATGTAAAGAGTTCCATAAATTATTAGTGAATCCATCCAGAAAACATGTTTAAAACATTAATTTCATTTAAGCTCTAACAGAGTTGAATAGTATTTGAGAAAATTTTGCAATTTTATCAGAATGAAAAGAGTATATTAGTTAAATTGTATTAAGATCCTTTTTTATGTATTACCTTGCAAGAATTTCTAACAAATGGAGTAATCTCACTTTTCTATCTGCCTTTTTACAATTTGTTTTTACCCAATTTAGGTTGGCACAGAGTGTAGAGTTTAATAAAAGAAAAGTTCTAAAAGAACTGGTCATAAACGAATTAAACTTAAGTGAAACTCTGACACAAGAATCTTTTTGCCTAATTCATTCATGATACTCAAAAAAAGAAAGTAAATTGGTGTAAATTATTTAACATTTATAAATGTAAAAACTATTCATTTGGAATTTGTAAAATTTATAGAATGAGCAAAACACATCTTCTGCCCCCTTCACACCTTAATTTATTCATAAAATGAAGCCCAAGTGTTAGTTCCCAACCATGCTTGGAAACAAATAGGAATTTCAAGGGAGACTGACAAGGACAGATGCTGAGTAACTTCCCTTAGTCATGAGGGCAGAAAAATACATATCAGGCTTCGATCTACAGTAAACTGTCATACCACTGTGAAAGCTTAGCTAAACAACTTTTTGGAACTACCAAAAACAGTAGTTAAGAATTACATTTTGGCCACATTTAAAACAAATAGTTTTATACCTCCTTTAAAATTGGTCGCTATACAAGTTGAGAGAAATTTTTTAAAAAAAATAAGATTCTTTTCTTCTAGTATACATTAACTGTTACCTCCATATATTGCAAAGGATTGGTCAAAAAAGAAACGCCTTTTCAGCAAATCTTCCATTCGAGCACGGTCAAAACCAACTTCGGGAGGAGCAAGCTCAATTTCCTGGAAAGTAAAAGCATTGGTCATTGCACATGTAAAATTATAAATGCAAAGATTAAAAATATTTAAATAGTTTGTTTTAAAAAATAAAGATGTTGTAAGATTTGTTCTGAAGCATCATTAAAAAAAAATTATAAATTTGAGCTGAAGAAAAATAATTTGCTAAAAAAAATTTCATCAAAAATGAAATGTTTAATTCGAAGATTAGATGAAAGAATTTCAGTGAAGTTCTATACTGAATCATTAAAATGTTATATGTATATAATGTGCTGCAAAAGAAACTTTGTTATGAAAGACT
Source organism: Hylyphantes graminicola (assembly GCA_023701765.1). Classification (NCBI taxonomy): domain Eukaryota; kingdom Metazoa; phylum Arthropoda; class Arachnida; order Araneae; family Linyphiidae; genus Hylyphantes; species Hylyphantes graminicola. Next base: position 66,734,951 of record CM043116.1, on the reverse strand, counting down.
TTTTCAGTTATGCATAACAAAAATTGTTATATTACTTTGTCCTCCAAAATCTTCTTTCTTGCTTTGAGTTCATTGACAGCCTTTTTAATATCCAATTCTGGCGCTTTGTTTTCCTTTAGAGATCGAACTAAGTCTCCCTAGAAAGAAACACAAATATGTTAGTTTTAAATAACATTTAGTACAAAAACTATGATCTACACATTAGATATAGATTGCTAACAGATAAATAAAGAAAGTAGCCTTACATAGACAATGTAAGTTTAAATAAATTATAGTAAATTAAATAGCTGAAATATTTTTTCAATCCTAGTGGCTAAGCAGGTTAATATTCCTCCTGAACACTTAGATTAGATTTTTGTTTTGTTTAGTCAACTCAGGTAAGTAGCTCATTAATAGTTAGATAGTTAATTGATTGTATGAACCTAAGGGTCTGACCTATCAGCTATGAGTTGTTTAATGCTTCTGATAGAATTTAAAAACCAAAACAAACCATCTTGCTGTCAATATTTGTCATTCGTTATTTTAGAAAATGTCATGCGTGAAATTACGTGGGTTCAATATTGAATATAGTGAGATTTTATATTATGTGTTAATATAAGATTTTATATTGTTATGTGTTAAGCAGTACATTTATTGTGTTGTAAGCTGTATAGTAGTGTGTAATAGGTGGGGACATGATGGTTTATGCAATTTTTTTCCACTTGACTAGTGATGGGAAAACCCGTTCCTTTTAAGGATTCGTTCCAATCGTTCACGTTCCTTTTAAGGAACGGGTCCTTCGGACCCGTTCCAGGGATTCGTTCCTTTTTACACCCCCCCTCATTTTTTTTACCCCCCCCTATTTGCACTCTACTAGCGCCCATTCCCCCCTCCCACCCCAATGTGGGGGGGGATCGAAAATTCCCCTTGAGATGGGAATGTGACTGCTCTTTTGCTTCTTTGGTTTTTGTGGGGGGGTTAAGGGGGGAGGGGGATCGAAAATACCTCTTAGAGATGGGAATGAGAGTGCTCTTTTGCTTCTTTGGTTTTTGTGTGGGGGTTAAGAGGGGAGGGGGATTGAAAAGTGGGGACATTTCTTGGAAAAAAGAACATCTACACTGTAGATGTTCTTCTTTCTTCATGGCTGAGGAAACCATGTACGCTAAATTGGCGGGAAGGGAAAGGAAGATTAAATATTTATTATGTAGTATTGATTATTTTTGTTTATGCTTTTATTTCTTTATTAGACATTCAAAACTACTACTGGTCTTTAATTACTTCGGTCCATGATAATTTGTTATGATGATACATGGTGTTATCTCTTTTGCTTAGTTACTTTAAAAAAAGTTTTTAAGATACAAAAGTAGATCATGTCTTCTTCCATAGAAATTAATATGTTTATTTCTCCTTTGTTCTTGAGATTTTTTTGATGCAATTACATTATTCATCAATTATATTGCTTATTCATGTTGTCATTGATGTTTCGATGAAGGGAAACATTTAGCTCTAAGTGAAAAATAAAATAAATCTTTTTAAATAAAATTTTAAGGGAGTGACTCGGTGACTTTTTAAAAATTTTCGACGGTGCGCTACTTTTAAAAAGTTTCGTTTTCTGCGTGTTTTTTTATTTATGGGGGGGGGGGGAGTCTGCGTATTAATGTGGTAATCAATTAAATTCAAAGTGATTTACTAGTGGAACTCAAGGTTTTCATGAATTGGGGAATTCATCCTTTGGTATCAAATGTTGACAAACAAATGAAAAAAATGTAGAAAATGTTTAATTATGCAACAAAATTGATGTTTTCAAATATACGGACGTACTTATATACAGTGGAGTGATTGCATTAGAGAGTAGTACATTAGTGAATCTACAGAAGTGTTAAGTTTAGTTTTACATAAAGGTTACTTTAAAAAAAATATCTTTATTTTGATTTTGGTATAATAAACAGACGTAAATGAAGTGCTACATAACTGTCTTACTAACAATATTTATTCCAGAACAAATATCCCTAGTAGCATTGCTTCTCGAAATTTGCTCGATCGGTCATCGATCGATCATCGGTTTAGCGAAAACTCCCCGGTGATCGCATCCGTTATCCGAAAGTGCTCGAGACGAGATCGGCAACCGGTGATCGAAATCTTATCGGTAATATGCATCGATACGATATCGGTCAAAGAGTAAAATTCAATCAACGTACGTTTCATCGGGAAATTCTTTCGAATCGATATCGCAACGATAAGAATCCGAAAAATTTGACTTTTTTTTTATTTAAGTACATACAAATCGCGTTAAATTATTTCGAAAACTTCATATCCGAAAAATATCATGTTCCAACTGGTAATAGTTATTTTTCATTCGCTTACGTTTCATTCACTCACCATTTTTAATTACGTGCAAATAGATAAATATTTTTACTGTGTGATAACTTATTTCTTTTATTTACTTCGAAATTAATTTTTAACTTATTTTGCCATGATTAATTTTCGATAAACTTAACTTAAATAAACATTTTTTGAATAAATATTATGAACCAAAAAACTTAAATACGTAAGTTACCAAGAGTTATTTTTAATTTATATTAGTGTTGTTGACTTAAATAAAGTAATATTTAAATGGAATTTGCAAAAGAAAAATAAAAATTTCTTAATCAATTACATACAACTTCATTAACAAACATCCTTTTCAAATCTTTATTAAAATGCAAACATACTGCAAGCTTCAATGGCCGAGTGGGTTAGAGCACGGTTCCCCGAAGCAAGATTAACGCGGGGCTGAAGATCGGTGGTTCGATCCCCCTGAAATCCGAAATTCCAAATAATAATACCAGCAAAAAAAATAGTGTCACCCTCTAGTTTAAAGATTTTGTACTAACATGTCGCAAACTGATCGGAAAGTGTTCGAAATTCCATCGGACGATGAGATTTCGATTGCTGCTCATCGGATTCTTATCGATTTCTTATTGACATTTGATCGGAATCTCATCCAAAAAATCTCATCGATGGATCCTCGATCGAGCGGACATAACCGAGCAGTTATCGAGGAAACGGGCACTTTTCGATTGAAATCCGATGTTCGAATTCTCATCGGCTCACTGGCGAACGATGAGTATTCGATTATCGGTCGATAAAAAATTGCTACTAGGGATGTTAACAAAAAAGGATGTTTATTTTAGCAAATAAAAAATAAAATTGTATTTAAATTGCCTAATCTAAGATTTTTTTAACAATGCATATACAGATTTCAGGCATTAGTTTTTGGTTATGGTTTGAATTATCGTCGCACTAGAGCTACACGAGGGCCATTGGCGACGAGCGTCGTATTTTAGAACCACAGTCACGTGACGAGCCACACCTGAATAGGCACCCAACGCAACCGTTAAGGGCGACATCGTACGCAGCGTTAGGACTTTGAAGGATATTTAACGTGCACTCCCTTACACGGGGCACGGGGTATTATTCGTCGGACATTTTTGGCTGCACGGACCGTTTATAGGTCGGCAGCTATTTTGGCGATGCCCGGACCCGAACCTGGGACCTTCCGCATGCTAAGCGAGTGCTTAACCGACTGGGCTCCCCAGCCCCATCAGGCATTAGTCTTTCAAAAGTTGATTACGAATAGTTTTAAATTGTTTTTTTTTTATTATTATTTTATTGCTTATGAGGTAATAAATTAATCTTGATTGATTAAATAACATTTGTTTGGTTTTTTTTACATTGAAAAGTTAAAAATAGAATTAGAGTATGAAATAACGTCATTTTTGATTTTTTTTTAAAGTCATCATATTTGTGCTGTTTCAACATATTTGTTTTTTAAGCAAATAATGTAGTTCCAATAAGAACTAATTGGTCTTATATGATAACTGCCTTAAGTTTAAAAAAATCAGCACAGTTATTGATTTATGGGCATTTGAAACAATCCGACCCTAGGTACACATATTCCTATATTTATGACTATGAATATTTAACATTTTATAAGGGAATAAAAACGAGTTCATATAGCAATAATTATTTGTGGAATAATATCTTAAATAAAATGTAGGGTTTAATTTTTTAAAGAATTAAAATATTTGGATGAAATAGGATATGTTAGTATAGTACAATAAACGCTAATAAATAATTTTATAGGAACTACACAAATCTAGAAAATAAAATTATTAAAAACTAAATTCTTCAATCTGTATTAAGTCATTATAACTGTTACTTAAAACACATAATATTTTATAGATAATTTGAAGTAAAAATTTTATAATCTCCCACTTCTTAATCCTTAAATGTTTATGGCGCTTTTAAACTCCAAAATTATAAACAAAATACAAAACAAATACATAAACATCATAAAAATGTACCTTAAAGCATAAATATCCGACATAGGACGAAAGGTTTAAGTGAGCATAAGATTAGAGCTAAAACTTTAGCGTGCTTACTTTGAAAGCAAATGTTGTACAATGACATGACAAGACATCTAAATTACTGAGACCACCCACCCACATTTGGCCACTTTCAAGCTCTTCGAGTGACTTTTACGATGTTTTATCAGATCAGAAACTTTTACCAAAGATTGTAAAAAGCATCCCCTTTCCGTAGAAAATCCCATTTGCTTTTGTACCAAGCCAATTAAAAAAACAAGGCAAAACGACGATGAAAATACGAAGCTTGTTACTACAATAGGCTACGACTTTCATTCTCAGATAAGTTGAACTGATTGGAAAAAGCGAAGACATCGTGTGATAGATACAGAAAAAATTCGGAGAATCGACACGGGACAATTGCCTATATCTTTTGTCCGCCTTCCTAAAAGTAAAGTACCCCGCCATAAAAAGTTTCGGGCATCCCCCCACTTCTAGTCATTACAGCGCGAATGCCATATCTTCTAACACAATAAATTATCCTCTATCAGGGAAAATTTCTGGGATCTGTCACTTGAAATAACACGAAACAGGCCCACTCTGAAGGGGTAGGAAAAAGTTTTGTGTGCGGGGGGGAGACTATCTTAGTTGCGTGAAAGTTTTTGTGTTGAGTTAAGCCCCTGTTATACGTATCGGTGTACCGCAGGTTCCCGGTCTCCCTAAGTAAACAAGAGAAATCCGAAATTCGGAGAGAACCTGCATTAAGAGATTTAGGGGTGTCAGACGTACTGGTTAAACGCAGGTTTTTTGAGCCTTTTGTAAGGTTTTTTGGAGTAGATGAGCATAAAATTTCCCTGTATTCTATTATAAATTTTCAAAATTTCATTGCATATGTCAAAGTGTTTTTTTAGTATTTTTCCCGAAACGGTCAATAGAAATCTATTTTAAAAAATTTATTCAAATTTTTTCAGAAATTGAAGCAATTATAATCAATAATTTAAACATTTCTCCCATAACAATTAGTTTTAAATATTATGTAAAATGGTTAATTTTCAAAAATTGACTAATAATTTCAAAGCTTTCCATAGAAAATTCAAACTCAAAATTGCAAATAATATTTTTGAAAAAAAAAATATTTTCATTAACCTTTGTTAATTGTATTGTATAACTTTGTAATTTTTTTTATTATCACGAACCATTACTGAAATCCATTTTAGGAGTCGAAAAGTTGAAATTAATCCACTAGGAATACGATACTTTCAGGCTTGAGTGGCGATTCTCAGGGGGAAAAAAATAATAATAAAACAGGGTCAATGGGGGGTCAGACTGGGTACTGGGTGGTAGTTTCTTAGCGGAAGTAGTTTTGCGTATGGCAGTTTGGAATTCGGCACAACCGTTTGGAATTTGTATATGTCCAGTCACTTGTGTATAAATTTGCTTCTGTATTTTTTGTAAGCTGATTGCATGCTCATTGAAATTATCTTTTTAGTGAGATAATGCCATATATTTGTAACTATATAAGGGTCCTTTGAGAGTTTTTTTATGGGGAGTATCTATAAAATAAATCAATTTTCTATGCTAGTATTTACCAAATCACCCATTACGCATCTATTGTTAATATCTGAGATTATTTAAACTTTTTTTTAATACAATTTACACAAAAAAAAGCCGTCTATTAACTTAAAGAAAGTTTCACTGTCTTGAAATTACCCCAGGCAACAACCCTTATCTGTTTCTGAAACCAAAAAAAAAAATCGTTTCTGCCACGGAAAGACCGCGTAGTACAGGTATCTTTTGAAGTTTGCCAACTCCGAATGGATGCGACGGTCCTGGACCGTCATATCCACCAAAAAGACCTCCATTCCACAGTCTTCACAGGTTCTGGGGTGTCAGACATATACGTGTATACGCGGTCTGTGATGGTGAACCTGCAGTTCTCATGCACGTCTGACATAGGCTGACTACAACTTGCCTATTTTTTTTTACATTTCAAATGCTTTTAAAAAAATAAAATATATGATATATGGTGCGACGTTAATCAAATTCAACCAATTTGAAAACTCGACTTATTTTAAAATATTTCATTATAAATTAATTTAACCTAATTTAATAATTAAGACGCTTAAAAGTACCGAGATTAGAAACGAGAACCATTGGCATGCGAATCGGACGACATACCCACTGGGCTACTGATTCTTGGTGCTTCTTAGGTTTCCATTTTTTTTTTTTTTGCATATGGCGATGATTTTGTATATTTAAATTTACCAATTTCTTAATGTATTTTATATATTTTGATTGTTAAAACCCTTGATATTTTTTACAACTTTAAATTATACCTCAGTAATTTAAATTTATTAAAAAAAATTACCAAATAAAAAGTTTTTTATAACTTAAAAAATATGAAAATTGTACTAAGATTTCAAACATTTTATATCTACCCCCATTAAAAACCGCCATTAGCCCGACCCCCACATTAACCCGACAGCCTTCCTTATACTAATTATTGGTCCTGAACGGGTCTTTAACCTTCGGTCCGGAACGAAAGGAACCGTTCCACCACTCGTTCCAACAGCCTTCACCGTGCTAATCTTCGGTCCGGAACGATAGGACCCGTTCAATCACTCGGTCCACCGCCTTCACCATACTAAACTTCGGTCCGGAACGAATGGACCCGTTCATTCCACTCGGTCCACAACCTCCACCATGCTAAACTTCGGCCCGGACCGAGTGGATTCGTTCATTCACTCGGTCCACAGCCTTCACAATGCTAAACTTCGGTCCGGACCGAAAGGAGTCGTTCCTCCACTCGTTCCACTAGCCTTCACAATACTAACATCGTTCCGGATTCATTCCAAAAGGATTCGGTCCGAAGGACCCATCAGCTGGAGGCCCTCTGATTGGTTGAAAAGGAACGAATCCCCAGGTTGACGTCATCACTAAATGGATCCGAAGGGCGTCATCAGTGAATGGGTGTACGTCACTGCCCGTCGGACCCGTTCCTTTCGGACCGACCCATCCCTTGCCCGAAGATTAGTAGTGAGAAAGGTAGTTGGAACGATTGGAGGAACGGGTTCTTTTGAGATGCGGATCCGGCTCCGATCGTTCCTTTTAAGGAACGGGTCTTTCGGACCCGTTCCTTTCGGACCGACCCATCCCTACACTTGACCAACTAGGCTGGATCTTGCGCAGGCTGTTGGAGTTGTTAAAGTTGGGGAATGTGTTAAGTGTAATGCCTGATTAAAAAATATTATTGATCAAAGCTTGTGTTACATCCCAAATAATATAAATTGTTTTTCTACAGCGATAGATAATGCATTTCTTAGTTTATGACTGTATTTTTGACATAACTGTTAATGTTTTCAAAGTTTTGTGGAAAACCTTGCCACTAACTGTTAAGATAAATTGGAAAATGTAAAGTTTTTTTTCTAAACTTTAATATAATCGAAAGCAAAACTAATATAAAAAACGGAATAAATTTGAAAATATAGTTTCTAGCAGATCCTTTTAAGATTTGGTTTTTACGAAACTCTACAAAAAGTCTCAATACAAAGTGTCAAAGGATTATTGACCCCACGTTGACACTATAGTTCAATTCTCTAAATGCCTATAACAGGCCTATTTGCGCTTTCAAACATTCTATTCTTCAAGTTAACAATAAAAAGCAATTTATTTAATCTTTTTATTGCATTACCTGCTCTTTTACAGCAGTTCGAAAAGGCTGCAGCAAGCTTTCAATCTTCGGATCGCTCATTTTTCTGATGTAATGTAACTTGTACCTTTGCAGTCGCTTCGAGCCCCAGTTTTCGGGCAATTTGCGAGGATGATCAGTGCGATATCGGAATAGAGTGATGGAAAGAGGCCTGAGGCTTTTGCGTACGTGGTCACAAGAAGTTAGAATCACCGGTAGCAGGTTTAATATGCAGAATCGTGACCTAAAGTAAACCATCCGCATGCAACGATTCCCTCGCCTACGGAAAACGAAAAGAAAAACAAGACAAACTTTAGAAGTTGCAGTTTATGTCGAATTTATTTATTTCAGTGGCCCGTTTAAAAACATTATTTGCAGAACTTGTGTTATACGAGTTTATATGATTTATTTAACAAAAAATCAAGAGTGTAAGTATAAATTTTGTTTATTACTAGTTGATAAATGGGTTTTTGGTTCTGATTAGAATAAAAATAGTTGTCAATAACTGTTTTGGAGTGCCTTTTGATAAACCACCTCCATGCAAACTGAACTGAAGTCATAAATTTTCTTCCCCAATTGTAAACAAAAACAAAAATAATGGAGGCTTCTGTTCTGTAGGAACTTTTACCGTGAGGGTAACATCATTGGGAATTTCAGCATGTGGCCACGTGATGTGTTTCAATTCGTTTGGAGGTTGCATGAGATGTGTGATGGCATGATGCCAATGTTTTATCTCTACTACCTTGGCGCACTTATCTATTGGGTTGTATTTTGGCATATTTTATTACGCCAAGCATCGCCAATATTTGAAAATATCAATATCAATTAGTTAGTTGAGCTGAATGAATTAACATCGGCGTTGTTATTTAGATGAATAAAAATATTTCACAAGTATATTGACATATTGTTGAATATTTTTTTTTATTCTTATATGGAAACCAGAAAGAGTCCATAAATTATGTGATGACATCCAAAAAAAAAAAAAAATCAACTTAAAATTTCGAGAAATTTTAGTTTATCAGTAATATATGTTTATCAACTTAAATTTGGCAAAATCTTACTATGATAATATTTATGAGTTGATATCGTGAGATTACTGACAATGGATAATGGGAAGGAGGAGGTTGTCGAGCCAAATTTGTATAATGAAATCTCAGCGGGGGGGGGCAAAATTGCAATGCGTGATTAATAGACACCCCAGCACACGATGGTATTAAAATTCTCATCGGTAACATATTTTTTTCCAAGCTATGATTGTTTTGGGTAAAATAAACACGTTCTAATAAAAGAATAAAAAGGAAAAATATATTACCAATCGTAAAGTTTTCTATGAGAAAAAAAATATGCGTTTTTTTTTCTTTACAAAGCAAACTATGCTCCTCTGGTATTTTTTTAAGTTAAATTTTCTGAATTACGAATAACATATGTTGAAAAATACGAATTTCATGTGTTAGTTGGGGAACTATGAAAATTTCAGCTGCAGAAACGCTTCAAGGATGAGAACAATATTAAATGTTTCTATAATATTGTCGTATCCAGGGCCGGATTAGCAATGAGGCGAAGTAGGCAGTCGCCTACAGGATCCGTCCCTTTCTAGGGCCCCGCAGCTTTTCAAGTGCCCCCTTAGAATGTAAGTTTTTTTTTCCACCGAATTCAATATTTTTTTTATTGAAGATATTTTTTTTAATTTCTTAATTATGTCGAGAAGTATAATGAAGGCATACATTTTAAATATGAACAGATATTTATTTGAAATTGTGAAATGGCCTTTAAAAGTGCATTTTTTTCGTATTGTATCAATAAATTTCCACAGTTTTTCGAGCCTTGTCTAACAGCTTATTTAATTTTTAAACAAACAATCGTCAAAATTGCAACGCGTGATTAATGGACACCCCAGCACACGATGGTATTAAAATTCTCATCGGTAACATATTTTTTTTTCCAAGCTATGATTGTTTTGGGTAAAATAAACACGTTCGAAAAGGAAAATATATATTACTTCTAAGTTATATTTGTCTAACAGCTTATTTAAGTTTTAAACAAACAGCGAAGAAACTGGACGCTTTTTAATGTCCATGCAAAAGTTTATTTATGTAGAAAAAGGTAAATTCTTTATTTCATTAATTCTATGAGATGAAAGTAATAACAGATTTATAAAATGCTACTTTGTTTGAACATTTGCCCTTATGCTACATCGGCCACAACACTTTGATTCGTTATTATTTATTTTTTTTGAAAATTTAATAATTTCGAATAGTACTTGAATTTAAGGGCATTTTATTTATGCATTTTTTTTAATTGATATCTTTCTTAAAAAAGGACGAGATGCCATTCATTTCTCTTATTTTTATAGGCATTGAAACCGAGTGTTAATCATTTAGTTACAGATAGGTTTTCGCTGTAATAATTCTTTTTATTTTAATAACAAATTTATGCATTTTACAAAATAGTATTCCCAATTCCATTTTTTAATCCTAATTTTTCGCAATTAATCTATTATCTAAAACACGTTTGCTCCCCAAACTGGACATTTTAACTACTATACATTCTAATAATATGTTGTTTAATATTTGTTAGGATTTTGATTACAGAATAAAAAAAGCATTGATCTAGCATTAAATTAAAATCAGGATAGCGATGATCTGAGAAAGACAACAAAAACTTTTTACGTAGTTACTTAATATAACTGTTTATTCCCTTATCAAATTGCACAATACTTCATACTGCCTGTTAGAAGTAAATACCAACATCTGGGCAAATTTGTTGTTTTGGTGAGAAGATTTTGATTTATACAGGGAAAACGAGCCGAAAATTTGATTTTTTAAAAATCTTTAACCGATTTAAAAATATATATATAGTTAATTAATGTGCTTGCCCTTAGTACTGCAGTATAACCAGTCTCATTTGCTAGTTACAACAATACGCCTCGCATACGATTGAATTAATTTTCTAAGCACTCAAGGGCTGATAAACACAATTCTCATAGCGAAGTTAGTAAAGTGAATGTAACCCTGTAACTCTTTCTCTTTTTACAAACTGCAATTCCGAACAGGGCATTCAATATATAAAGGAATAGTATCTTAACTTACTTAAATGCATACAAATTTAATAAAGCAAAAACTTGTAACTCATTAGTTTTTGGGTTATGGGATTAAGAAAGTTTCATTTAATCTGTGTTGTACTTTTTATACAAGTAACAGAATGTTTTGAGCCCTTTAAAATTTTCTTGCAATATTAGTACTTCACGCTTTAAATTGTTGCACGATCATGTGAATCAAGTATAGATTTCTATGTATAACAAAAGCTTCACTGTAGGATGTGGCTAAAGGTGATAAAATTTCTCTTATGTATGTTCTTTTTAACCCATTCATTAATATTCTTCATTGAATATTTCAGGCTCCGACCACCACCCTGAGATAAAAGGGTGACTTGTTATATAGGATATAATTTTAACTTTTCTTTTAATCTCAAAACCTCCATTCATTTAAAATCCAATTCAATAATTTGTTGCCAATTCAACTGTCAATTGGTATCACATAACTAGTTTATAAGTTTAAATTTCCATTTAAATGGAAACTTATAGCTTGTCTAATTTTTAGTTTTTAAATCGTTTTAATTTTTATCGTCATAATTTATGAAACCACTTAAAATAAACTATCTAATGTTCAAAACCAAGTATAAATCCGATGTTTTTCTTAATACAACATGGTAAGTTAAATCTCTTTTCAAAAAAAGTCTATTTCTGATTAATTAGCAGACAAAAAAAATCTTTATTGGAATAAAAACTTTTAAAATGTACATGGAAACTGCAAGACAACTCAAGCAACACATAAGACAGGGCAGAGAAGCTAGACGAATCAGAGGACTTAGCGACTCCAGCCACAGAAGCACTAAAAATAAATAATGTTATATCAGAAAATAAAATTCATTGCTTTTCTAAAAAAAGTATCATAAAACTAAGCTTTATATCCATTATGAGGAATTATTCGTTATTAAAAGGCTATAGTGCGAAATGTCTGTAACCTAACCTATTGTGAGCGGATTTTCATTGTAATAAAGCCAGTAAATAATGTGGACAATATTGAGAAAATGCATTCAGTTAAAAAGTTAGGTGGTTAGGTCAAACATTGGTAACCCCCGTATTAAAGCCCACATTCTGTTATTTTAAGTTAAAATCCCAATTTTAAGCAACAAACACTTATGGTGCTTTTGTAAAGAATTTGTTGATTTGGCAAACTTGGCGACAAATTTACAATGAGAAATGGAAGAGGCCAGCCTCTTTATTTGGCTGCCTATCAAAATGTCGCTTGCCAGCAGCCCAGATGAACACCAGCTGCCAACTCATGTTCAAACCCTGGTCTAAAGCCTGGGAGTGAGACAAGCTAACCATTTTCTGCAGCTCCAGCAATATTTAACCTAAAAACATTTGATAAAGAATGCAGTAAGCAGTCCAAAATCTAATGTCATTTAGTGAAGGATATGTGGTGCATCGTATACAGCTTTTAAGAAAAAAAATAATTAATAAGACATTTGATTAAAACAAAATTAACAATAAAATAGAATAAACAATGTAGAGGGACACGAAGGTATTATCCTGGTCAGTGCTATGGACAATGCATTTAAAGACAAGTTTTGACATATCCTTAGAAGATTAGCAAATCTGTAATTTTTTAATTCAAACTTCACGATTTAAAAAACCAGGGGCGAGAAATATTCTTGGTGCCCTGGAAGTAAAAATATATGCAATGGAAACTTTAAGTGTAACTATCTTTTATAAGAATGCTTATATATTTTTGTTTTTAGTCATATTTTCCAAAATTAAAAGCATTTAAGTAAAATAAACACCGTAGAACATTTAGCATCTTCTCGGTCCATAGGCTTTTCCAGCTGTGTGTGTGGGCAGCTATAATAAAATTGCATTTTACTTTTCCTACAATATTAATGGTAACCCAAACACATTTGCTGGATACATGGAAGCTGGAGTGTCAAATCCGGAACGATTTTTACATAATCGCTAGTCTTGACGACTTGCATTATTTTTCCAAGCAAGAAAAAGCCAAAATACGGTAAGCACTCCATGTCATAACTCTATCAGAGTATAAAGTGGCAACTTTACAGACCGACCTTTATATCATAGCTTTATTTCAAATGATAATCTATAGGTCAGGCAACTTATTTGCTTGATGACATCTCAATAATTATATAACTTTTTTGATAGTGCTTATTGCTCTGTAATTAGTTGACTTGCTTTCATTAATCTTCCCTCTTCTTGGATTAGAGTACCATTTAGTAATTTGAAATAACTAGAAATGTTTTTGAAGGCACCAAATTTTACCATTTGTCCCTTGACACAAGGATTTTTTAAAGCTTCTATGTAAACCCTAAAAATGAGTATATTGATAAACTAACTGAAAGACAAATGCCATTGGATTGTTAAGCATCTTAAAATGACAAACTGAGCAGAACCGGAAGAAAGTTTTAAAATAAAAACTTCACATTTATCACATTTTAACATCTTGCAAGCTAGAGTTCTTATTCGGGGAAATTTTTTAAAACATCCCCAGTAACAATTTACATGATAATTAGTTTTGAAATTGACCAGGTGCGAAAGATTCCAAAATTAGTTTTCAGCTGTTGTTTCCTGGCATCAATTATTAATTTCTATAAAAGAAGTTGAACAAGCGTCCATACAATATTGGAGATCTTTAAAAAATAACTTTTAACTAGATCTATCTTAAAACTTTTCAAAAAGTTCCTTTAGTAGTGCATTTTAACGCATTTTGTATTAAAAACACTGTTAAAATAAAATGTTTCTACAAATAAGTGACACAGCTTTTTTTGCACTTATAGCACAATTTTTATTTTTAGAACTTAAGGCATGTCTCAGTAACTATTGACCATGTATAAAAAAATACTCAGCAAAGCATAGTTTATAGTGTATATATTTGCGAGAAAAGTATGTTTGAAGAAGATAGATACTACGTGCTGAGATCTCAAGATTTTAAAGCACAATGGAAAAACTTATTTACCTGCTCCCTTCGTTAAAATTTGACAAATTTATTCCCACATCGGTGAAATTTGCACATTACCAAAAAGCGACAATAGTACAACACACATCAAATCAATCGCTCGCCAAATACTTACTAGGAAACACCAAAAACTGGGTTAATTTAGATTTCTTAACAAACTTATTTTGATAATCTGCTCTTTCCTCTAATATTTTTAGGAAACAGTAATTTAATTATCTAAATTCTTCATTAAAATATAAAAAAAATCTCGAAAAGCAGACAACGTGGTCGATTCCGACGCCAGCCATTTTGAAATAACAAAACAAAATACAAATTGCGAAACTAGTGACGTGAAAGAAGGTGCACTCTGATTGGTTGGTGCTAAGGCTACAAACCAGTAAAGTTCCAAACCAGTAAGTAATTCAGCTTTTCCCAATCGTGTTACCCTCCAGCAAAAGTTCCTGCATAGTGTAAAAGTCAAAATAATGGGGGATAAAGAAAAACCGACCGATTTAATTTCAGCCTCAGAAGAATTAAGAGGGGAAATTTATGGTAAACTAATCACAAAAACAAAATAACATCGATTTTATTTTAAGACTTTCAATCAATTCTAATGACATTTTTTTTACACAGACATAATCAAGACAATACGTGACCCGGAAAAACCGCAAACTTTGGAAGAATTGCAAGTAATAAATGAAAATGACATCTCTGTGACCCTCAATTCCAAATGTTCCATAATCAGAATAGAACTGACCCCTACCGTACCCCACTGTTCTTTAGCTACAGTTATTGGTAAGGCCCTATTCCATATTTTAAACAAATATCTAATAAGCGATTAATTTTAATATTGAGATCTCTATACAACACTTACATGTTCTGATTCCTAATGCCATGTCCACACTAGGATACCAAACTCTTATAGCATGTGTTCATTGATCTAGGATCATGATAGAAGAACAACTTGGTATCCAGTTAAAAACCTCTTATGGTCCTTTCCCAGTTGGTTGAGGCGTTTGTTTTGCATGTTGAAGGTTCCTTGCGGAAGGCATTAGTAAAGTAACTGCTGACTTATTTAGCTCAAAAGTTCCAACGCTGTGTACGATGCCTGCCTTAAAGGTTGTGTTGGGTGCCTACTCAGATGTCGGCTTGTCACTTGATTGTGGTTTTAAAATATAATGCTACATATTGTTACCAGACTGCTACAGTAGTCGAGAAACAAAAATGCTTGAATGTGATAAACATTCCACTTTATATTTCATGTAACATGATAGGTATAGAAACCCTATTTTGGCATTTTTCAGTTTGCCAAAAGTGGCCAATGATTATAACTGTCTTTATTAATAAAATCGGATCAAGTAAACAGTTTGGCAAAGTGTGAAATTATTATTTATTGCCAAACAGTGGAAAACATTCAATATTGACTAATTTTTCTTTTGTCGATCATATTTTGTTGTATCCCACTTTTCTTATCAGCCTTGGATTTCAAAGTAATTTGTGAAACATGGATATGGGCTAATGTGGCAAACATCGTATTCTAGAGCTGTTCCTTTTGCTAAACTGGCATTGAATTGTGCAGGTTTTCTTAATAAAGTTGGAGTAATGTCAATTCTTTGTTATTGATACTTCCTAGCAGTTTATTAGTTTTCACTAACACTATGTATAAAATGATGAGATTGAGATATAACTAAAAGTTACTTTAATTATTCTAAAAGTTTGTAGAATAGTTGAAAGTTTTTTTTTTATGGAATCAAAACATTCAAAATTTGTGCCTTAATCGTAACTATTATACTATTTAATTTGATCTGCTCATGTATGAGTTTAATTTAAACAACTTCACCATAGACTACTATTTATTGTTCTTTAACGTAAAAGTTCCTTTAATTTTCTTCCAATGTCTATAATTTCTAGAAAAGGCAAACAAATATTTTTGGTAGGTAGAAATAAATTCACCACTTATGGATTTGCACAATTAATTATAGATTTTTTAATATTTTATTATAGGTTTATGTGTACGAATGAAGTTAGAAAAATATTGGGGAAAACATTACAAGGTGATTAATTATGCTTTTATGTTTCAGTTAGTATTATTTGAATCCATGTTTGAAAGGTTTTTCAGAAGCCCTTTATGCCCCCTGGCAATCATGCCAGGGTGATAATGTTGTTTATAAGTTATGCAAAGTTGGAATTTGTATACCACAGTATTTTGTTGGAACTTTTTTTTATTCTTATTATTCAATTTTTTTTTTTATTAAAATGAATGGTTTTGAAAATATGAAAAAAATCAACGAGAAAGTTAATATTCAATACAGAAATGAACTATTTCTTTCTAACTGCTACAGTATAAATATTTTTTAAAATAAAAATGACAATAATTTGTCAAATTATAATATATTTGATATAACTATGACCAAGCAAAAGAAAAATTATTCATGTAAAATTTTAAATGTGTTAACATTTAACTTAGGTAATGTTATGTATTATCAAAACTTAGCATTAATTACTATAAAAAATATTTCTAGCTGAATTGATGCAAAAATGTTTTGGCATTACTATATGAAGAGCTCAAGTGTAAAACAAGTTAAATCACTTTTTTGCTTATGCCATTTTCGCTCTAAAGTAACTAGCTTTTGGCTGTATCATATACAGGTTATTTAAGAGCGAAAATGGTATAAGCAAAAAGTGATTTAACTTGTTTTGCACTTGAGCTCTTCTTTGGTGTTACAGTATATTTTTCACGTATAATACAATTTTGGAATTTCAAGTAAGATTATTCTATTTTATCAAGGAGATGTGTCCAAATTCAATTTACAATATATTTTTGGCAATCTAAAATGTGTTGATTTCAAATATTTCCCCAAAACTTGTTCTTTAGATACGTGCTATTCACTTTTTCACTGAAATGTATTATTTTCTTCCATTCGTAGGTAGATGTATATTTGAAGGAAGGTACACATACAACTGCTGCAGCTGGTGAGTAGATAGAAAACGATGCGCTGTCTGTCTGCATTTTAAAGGTTTCTCATTTCAAGTGTAAACAATTTCTAAATGTGCATCAAAAACTATATTCATATTAGTCTATAACAGTATGCTATACTATGCAATCGCTTTGTCAAAATATCTCTTATCAGGTCTCTTGTACAAAATAAGAGTTGGTGAGCATAGTCGATAAAGACCTTGCTTAGCATGATAAAGGTCCCAGGTTCAGTGACAGGCTTTGCCAAAATAATTGCTTACCCATAAACGGTCTGTTCCGCCAAAAGATCTGAAAAATATCCTGTGTAGAGGCCATTCCTGTTAAATATGTGTTGGGTGTCTACTCTGGTGTCAGCTTGTCACTTGACTGTGGTTCCAAATTGCAACACTCGTTGCCAATAGCCCTCATGGAGCTTTATTTTAATTATAATCCAACATATCCTAATCTGTACCGAAAGGTATCTAGTAGTATTTGTTTCCTAAAAACCACGTTTATAGACAGTTCATGAATTTTTAATATTATAACAAACACTATGTGAGTGCATGTTCATTGTTTTGGGCCATTTAGTGTTGTGTCTTAATAATGTCCATTGAAAGTTTGTTTTGGTAATATAAATTTATTTTGACAGTTAAATAACCTAATTTTTTGGGGGGTGATGGATACTTCATAAATATTTGGTATACTTTTAAATGTTTAAATTGAAAAAAAAAAGTAAGTTTGTAGGTAATGGGATTTATTAAAAAGATTCATTACCAAAACTATTTATCAATTTTTTTTGTCTTGCATTGTATTTAAATAAATAAAATATTGCAAAATATATAAAAAAAAATATTAAACTCTGGGTAAATCAAGAAAGTATTTTAATTGTCCTGTAAATCGCTTGTAAACTTATTAAACTGCCCTTTGTTTTAAAAGAAATTCTTTTCAAACTTATTCATAAATGACTATTATAAAACTTAACTTTTATATGGCATTAAAAAATTGCTGTGTTGTTCCAAAAATTTTAACTAAATTTTGTTCTGCCTTATTGTGTAATTTGCATGGAATTATTTTTGTTTCAGTCAGCAAGCAGATTAATGACAAAGAACGCATTGCAGCAGCTATGGAAAATCCAGAGTTACAGAGAATGGTAGAAAGCTGTATAAAAGAAGATGACTCCTAGTTCAAATAATTAATTGTAAATACTTTTTATTTTGTAACTTACAGAAATGTATTTAGATTTTTTAATTAAAGCTATTTTTTAAATAATGATTTTTGTAATGGTAATTAATAATGCTTTTATAAGTAATTCTGTAACCTTAGGTCTTGAGAGGGAATGGGAGCTGGTCTATACATTTATCCATCTATAATGAATATATTTACAAACATTAATACTTCAACAAATAATTTTACAGTGAAGTGTTCAAACTAATTTTAAAAACTGGGATTATAGAGACCATTAGACAGCTACATTTATCATAGAAAAAAACTGAAAAAAAAAATTCCATGTGTTAGCTTATTACTTGACTATAGTTCTAAATTTTGAATCCCATCTCCAACAACAGAAACTGTCACTTAGAACTGCTTCTACAAAATTCATGCATCTAAAAAAATGCCATAACACCGCACTTAGCTGCATATTAAATTTTAAAACATCAAAATTAAACTGCTTTTAACCAAAAATTATAATCCTCCCAGCTTTAGTGCAACAATAATTCAACCTAACCATACAGCTGAAGTAATCAGCTTTGAAAACTATTTTTTCCCCATTGGATTAATTTTGAATTTCCATTTTCATTCTACCTTAAGTTAGGAAATCATACTGATATTAATTAATTTTTCCCATATTAAAATTAGGATAAACAATTTATTAGATCTCTTGCCACTTCACACCTCCATTTAGGGACATTTTTATAACCTCCCCCACAAACAATTAAGTTAATTAGTTCCAAAAATGACCTGGTCCGATAGAAGAGGATCCAAATATAAGTTTTCAGCCTCTAATTACAGGTATCGGTCATTTATTTCGATAAAAAATGAAGTTGAACGAGGGTCAATGCGATATTAAAAAAATTACAGATCTTAAAATTTAAAAAAAAAAAACTGTTCTTAAAAAAATTAAAAAAAAAATTTCTAACTTTTCAAAAAGTGGTGTTAGTAGTTAATTTTAAAGATATTTTGCATGAAAAACAATACTAAAATAAATTGTTAACTACACATAAGTAATACAGCCTTTTACATTTATAGCACAAAAAATGTGTATTTTTAGAGCTTAAGGCATGCGTCACGGTAACTATAAAATTTTTTTTAAAAAATTTCTTTGCAAAACATTTTTTAAAAGCATCTATTCGTATGAAAAGTATGACTTATGACATTGGAGGGGGGCTCTGTTAGAGCCAAGCACTGCGACCAGGGGTCTATTGTACTGTCCCCAAGAAATAAATCCCTCTCTCCTATAAGAAGAGCCCCGTTGCCGAAGCAAAATTCAGCAAGGATCTGATTGGAATATCCTGGAGTTCCCAGGGCTCAAGCAAATGTTGCCTTAGTATGTATGAAAAGTATGTTTAGATTAAGAATATACGAGTAGGATTTTGCTCGTGTCTTAAGACAATAAAATAAAAATCTGCTCATCAATACAATAACAACTTTATTACACCTTTCTGTACAGAACAGTCAACTTAAAATTGTACTTTGTTTACAATATATGATGGCAAATAGAATCCAAATTTAACTCTAGGGATCATATAATACATCTTCACATAACACCAACAAAGTTAATATAGAGAACTTTTTCTTGAATAACACCTGACTAGAGGAGTCATAGTTAGAAGCACTACCGAGAACGTTAAGAGAAAAAAATAAATGACTTCAAAGTCTGAGCATATTGTCTCTTCAAGTGTCTTTGATCATTGTACAGTCTAGAACCGCAAATGCCATGCAGTTTAACATTGAGAGATGGGACTAGATTGTTTTCAGTTTCATAACTGAAATGAGGTACAGTTATAGAACAACTGTATATACAGGGGCTCACAATAATACATTGAAAAAATGAGTTCGCAAAAAAAAAAAAAATGGTATGACAGAATATTTCTAGCTCCAATCACATGCAAGGTAACTTAAATAATATTTGTAAAAATTAAGTACAGTAATAACTAATAACACATAAAATCCATATTTTTAAAACAATAACTAGTTGAAATAAAACCCAGATTCTAACCAAATTTATATTACATAATGATTGGCTATTTAGATCTTTAAGAATATTAAAATTCATGTCGAAATTTAACAATAAATAAATAATTTTTTGAACTTGATAACATACAAAATCATTAAGTGTTTCAACAAAAAATCACAACTAAAATGCATAAAATACAGTTCGTATGTATACATAGTTATATAAATTTCCAACTTGCAATTTTATTAATATAGTAGAGGAAACTTTTAAATTTGCTTAATGAATATTTTAAAATTTGACTATGATATGGATCATTTATATTTTTAATTACATATTCAACAATAAAGTAAAAGAAAAAAAAATTATAAAGGATTAATATAAAAATCCAACTAACAGATAAAAACTGCTACATTTTCAAATTAATACAATTTTGAAAAAAAAAATCGGAAGGAAAAAAAATCATAATGAGAACTATGAGGCATGTGTGTAAAAATATAAATGCTAAAATGGGTACAAAATCATCTTTTATCTAAAATCGTTAAGGTTAAAAAATTTTAGGAAATGTTATTTTATTCTTACAAATTTATATTATTTAATAATTATTGTAAATTGTAGAAATTCTTCCATGACTGTGTAATTTTAAATGTTTATTAGACGGAACAATATAGTTCTGAACAACATTTGTAAAGTTTCCAAGGTAAAAAATTAAAAACAGGTTGAAACTACCGGGTTTACAGGAAGTTCTTATTGCTTGAATAAGATCAGTTAATAGTAGTAACAGGTGTTTTTTTAACAAGTTTGGTAATAATGTTGACTTCTTTGTACAAGACAATTCAAATATAGGATTAATTTCAAATTTCAATTATTGCAAATACTCCATCTCTCATTCTTGAATGATTAAATTTATTCTGAACCTCATACCTTTATATTTCTAAGAATATGATACATAAGCTAAGTCTCAAAGAATTCAGCCACAACATGTGTTAAAATTCCTTATTTACAGTTCAAATAAGATGTAATTCTTTATGTACAATATTTTTTTAAGTGATAATATTTATCTGAAAAAGTTCTGAAATTTGTAAGTGAATCTTATGATAATATACTTAATAACTTATGCTTCATATAAATGAGTTTAAAAAAATACAGAAAATGTGGTAAATTAAAGTTATTTAATATTTTAGTTCAGTATAGGCCATACATTGTATAGCCAATAATTATCAATATAACTTTTAGCATAAATTTGTTAAATTGTGTTAAAATAATAAAAGTAGTTATAAAAAAATTCAAATTAAAGGTGACAAACTAAGATCATGGTTAATTTTTTTGTCAAGTTCTTTTTTAAAAAAAATTATTTTAAACCAAAGATGTTCAGTGTCAAAGTAAAAAATTTTTTGATAAATTTGTAACATTTGAACAATCTTCATATTGTTGGATATCATGTAGCAATAGTTTATTTTTGATAAAACCTTTTGATTTCTAAGATGCATAAAAACACAAAATCTACTTAAAAAAAAAACAGTTTCCCACATTCTATAAAAAACAATCTTTTATCTACATGGGTTGATATCTACATAACTACTAATGTAAACTTTGAGTAACTAAGTGCAAAAGAACATTTAAAATAATAATAATAATAAAATTTGTAAGGATTTTCCAACAAACCCAAAATGTTGTTAAAACTTGCAAGAAGGTTGCACTTTATATCACTGAAATAGAAAAATACATATAACCAAGCAAACTTTTGTCATGAAATAAATTTAGACTATTGTTCAAATCATACAAAAGTATTAAATATTTCAAAACATTTAAGCACACAAGTGTTTTATTAAAATCGGTAACTATTTTAATAGTAAATAAAACTTATCAAAAAACTTATCAATTTATAAATACTTAATACATTTAAAAATAAGATTCATAAAAAAACATGTTTTTTTAACAATAACATGCTTATAGCAATATATTACTAGGAGGCTGTATAACATCAAATGTCATGCTATGCAATCGATATTAAAATTATAATATCTTATAAGTAACTTAAATAAAAACACTTAAGCATGCATTTGTAGAATAGCAACCATCATATTCATTAATTTAAATACATCAATATAACAATATATATATGACTAGACATTCATTGCAATGATCTGTTTATATCATTCAATAACAGAAATAAATAGGTTTCAAGTTAAAATGTTTTGTAAGAGGTGGTTTTAAAGTAACCCCTTAAGAGTCACTAGCACAATTTTATTTATTCATATTATTTTAAAAACAATAGACTTAAAAAATAAAATGCCAGCAACTTCAACTTGGGTAAATTACTCTGCCAAAATTTTAATTCGCAATTACTTTAAACTTTTGATTTTAGATTAAAGTTTCAACTCAACTAAAATAATGATGCAAGAAAAATTTCATTCATACTATAAGCAATCGAAGACTAATTGATGCTTCTTAGAAGAATTCTATGTATTAGAGAGCACAATTTTTAAACTTTGATGATGATTCCATTAGAAATTAAGTATGTATTTTAAAATAAATATTGTACTATAAGTGACATATAGAATTACAAGTATTGTATAAAGTCATTAGATAAATCTAATCTAAGTATTTTATTTACCCTGTTAATCAAAACGTCAAAATAAAAGTAACCATTATACAGTTAATTTTAGTATTACTACAACTCAATAGAACCTGTTAACAGCTTTATGAATTAGCTAACATAACCGCTTAGGATAATATTTTTAGCACGTGATTCTTGGTACTCAAAATTTGTATGAAAGTTTGAACAATGCTGTTCAAATGTAGTAATTTCACTGTACAAAAAACCGCAATTTTAGCATTGCCTTTCTAAATGATATTTAGTTAAAACTTTCGGTCGTGGAACACAATTCCTACTTCACTATTTAGTTACTGTTTATCTAATATGAAAGAACATTTAAAGTTTATTTTCTTCCTACGAACAAAAAACAAAGTTGATGATATTCGAGATAAGTGTAAAACGTGAATTTGAAGGACTTGATGATGAATGATGGTTTGAGGAACTTATAGTACCACACAAAATAAATATAAAATAAAACAAACAAAAAAGATCAAACCTTAGAGGGAAAAAACATAAACTAAAAAAAAATCAATAAATATTTCGTAAATATTGAGCACTATTCTCAAAGTCAAAACACAAACATGTGTAAATTTGGCTTCATCATTTACAGAGCTGTACATGAAAAATCATAGATAAGGAATAGGAGTAGAGGAACAGTAACCCTATTCAGCTGGGTCAGCAAATAAACTTTTTTTTGTCTGTTAACTGATTATAAAACATTTGGCAGTATAATTTTCGACAAATGCATTAAACGAGGATAGTTTCTTTTGTTTTCTTCCTATACTAAAACTTTTTATTTTAAGATATATAATGATAATTTGTCATGTAAATGAATATTTTTCTGTATGATAGTGAAAATATCTATGATAGTCTTTGTTCCTCACAGTGTATTTAATAATTTTATCCATCTTTCCTGGTGAGGTTTGAATAGGGTTCCTAAATCTACTCTTATCTCCGTTCTATGTAACAAATAAGCAAACAACAAATAAATACACTTCGAAATGCATCAACAAACATGTCTAAGGAACATTGACGGGTCGAACAGCTACCATGCAATAACGGATCAGGAATTTCAAGGTGGAAATCATAAAACAACCAACTCTCCACAACAACAACAGAGTTCGTAAAACATTCCATGTTTTTTGTCTTTTGATCGTCCACAAACACTCAAGGGGATAAATGTTCTTTTTTTCCAGAGGAAAGGAGGTGGAGTTTAAGTTCACAGTGAAGAGTCTGTTGTGGTTAATACTGCAACAAAAAAGAATTGCATTGTGATATGGAACAGCTTAGGTCACTAAATGTGGATTTCTACTATATTGCTACTGATTACAAACACAAGCTTTGAAAGCACTTTCTCCCCCTACAAGTACAATTGAAAACATAGTTTAATGTAAAACTTAATGGCTGGAATTACTTGTAATGGTTGATACGGGACCTATATGGCATTTCAAGCTTGTTTAGCAATAGATTAATCAACAAAAGTTATCTACTCTAAATATTTGTTAATATGTCAACAGGTCAAAGTACCACTTTAATTGCACATAAAATCAGAATATTAATTCCAAAAAATTGTACTTGATACAATAAAAAAACGGGGGGGGGGGGTAGTTTAAGGCAACATGACTTTCAATATTGCCACTCAATAAACCATATTAAAATTTAAATATATACTTTATAAGATTATGTCAATAACTTTAACCTAAGACACTATGGCAGCTACCCTCGGTGCATGCGCTATTTTCTCAAAACCGTATTAAAATGTTTGACAAGTACTGGAATCTCGTGTATAATCATTAATAACATTTCAAAAAGTATGTTTTTGTCAGTATTATATAAGAAGCTTAATTTCACTTCAGAGACAGTTATATCCTCTATATTTTTACAGTGGGGTTCAGCTATATCATTTTATACACTTATCCAAATGTACTCTTTAACATAGGTAGAATTTTAACCTCTTGCGACCTGGCGTCCCCATTCGAGGTCATATTTTAAAAACACTAACATTTATTTTTTTGAAAAATTGACGTTGAAGGAAGGTCAATACATTGAACGATGGATATTAGAGTTCATAAAAAAATAATATTTTTTTTTAACTTTTCAAAAAGTGATTTTATTAGTTAATTTTAAATTCATTTTGCATTTAAAACAATGTTAAATAATCTGTTAACTACAAATAAGTGATACGGCCTTTTTTGTTGCAGTTATAGCGCAAAACTGTGCATTTTTAGAGTTTAAGGCATGTCCCTAAGTAACTATTAAACATAATTTCAAAAATGTCTTTGCAAAACATATTTTTTAGCATGTATTTGTATGAAAAGTACACTAAACTCCCGATTATCCGCGGAATTGGGTGGTGCGGCTTCCGCGGATAAGCGAATTCGCGGATAATCCGCTAAAATGAAAAGAAAATGCCTATAAACAAAATTTCTTCTAGGTTTTATGAAAGTAAATTACAGTAATCGTTATAGCAAGCCCAAATTTACTTGCTTCAAAATGTTTATTACTGTCGTTACTCCTATGCCATACTGCAAGCACAATCTTTTTAATGAGTTGTAGTTCGTCTTGCATTGTCAAAAAAACTTTTTTTTAGTTTTTCAAATTAATTTTGCTAGTATTAAAATCACATAAAGCAATTCAATTAAAATAGCGCATAGTTTATTTTACAAGTGACGCTTTTTGACAAAAACCTGTTCGTGATGTGCACCAGGCAGAACACCAGGTTTCCTGTAGTCAATCTTATTTTAATGTATTCCTCGTTCTTTGAATGGGTTCGTCATCAAAAAAAAGGAATTCGTTGTTCTTGTAATGCATTCTCCAAAAAAATTTTGAAACAAATAAAATTCATTTATACCGTTTTTTTTTTTTTAATTTTTATATTTGAACTGAAAAATGGGAGGAAGGAGTTGGGATAGGGGCCGGCGGATAATCCACCTGCGGATCATCGGGAGCTTACTGTATGTTTAGATTAAGAATATACATGCAGGATTTTGATCAGGTAAACTTAACTAAGTTTCCATCCTTACCATCCATGCTTGTTCGTTGGAGCAGATAGGTCATCTCCTCAAGCAGCAGATGAGAAGAAGGGCAGCCAAAATCAAGGCATAATCCACGTTGAGAGAGATGCCTCTCTGAGTGGAGGTGCCTTCCATGTTCTGCACAACAGCCTGCTTCTCCCCTGAGAAAATATAAGATTGTGTATAAAATTAGGAGTTTGTAACACTACACAACTTCCAATTACCACTAAGAAATAAAAAATATCAATTACTTAAAAACCTGAAAAGTTCTAAGATGGCTATCTTTTGCACAGATATGATTTTCTCTAAAATCTTATTATGACGTCCAACAGGCACTAGGAAGTCTTGTACCTAAGTTGAAATCAGTACCATTTTTGTTTCTTCAGAAATGCCTCTAAACATAAAAGTTCTTTAGCAGATACTGGTGCCATTGAACCTTGTACATGCGAAATTAAAAGCAAGATGATTTGAAAAGCATATTCCTAACCAAGGCTGATTAGGTTAGGTTTGAATTATCGTCACACTAGAGCAACTGGAGGGCTATTGGCGATGGGCATCGTATTTTCCTAATGGCTAAAAAACCCACTGAATGTCAAATCTCTTAGCAGGATAATACACTTTGCTTAATCTAAGTAAACTTCACAAAAAAAAATTACATCAAGTTAAATAGAAAAATTACAAAGTTAGAAAACAATTATAATTAAAAAAATGCATTGGCAATTATTCAAATTCTTCCTTAGGTTTGTAATACATATTGATGTGTTCACTTAAAGTTTCTTTAACAAATCACTTCAATAGAAAAAACTTCATATATTACCCTGAAAACTATCTAAAAACCAATCCTCACCTTTAACAACATACACCAAACTACTAACAGTATCCGCATTGGAGGGGGCGCAGGTGTAGTTGCCAGAATCCCCCGGCTGGGCATCCCTTATTCGCAGCCTGCTCACGGCCGTGTTGCCACCCCCTTTCTGCACAGTTATCGAGCCCCGAGTTGAGTCGTAGTTGATCATGCGATTCTCGTGGTACCAGAACACATAGGCCGGGGCCTCGGGGCTGTCCATGATGATGCAGGTCAGGTTGATGGAGCTGCCAACTTCGACGTACATGTCAGGGCCTTCGACGATTCTTGCTTCGGGAACTGGGTGGAATAGAGGGGTTGGATTTGGTTGGTGCATAGAATTGTGTTAAACAGAAAGAAGAATGTGATATTCTTCTATATAATGCTGATTGGATTAAATTTCAGAAGATATAGTTTGGGTAAAATTTTTTTTTAAATAGGATAAATTGTAAACTAATTGTTGTTCAATGTCTTAAGTGTTTGTTTATGTTTAAAAAAAAAGTGATGATTTAGGGATTTACGTTTAAAAATCACTTATCTGGTACTGATAACTAAATTTAGATAAATATTTAATTTTGGAACAAACAAAGGTAAACAAGTATTAGTAGTATATACTTTAAATAAGTAAATAAAAATATGTATTTCAATTTAATCACAAAAGTTAGACATTATAAACTAAGCTACATAACTTTGATTAAAAATCAAAATACAGAAGAGTAAGTGCAAGCAAAAACTTTCAAATCAAGGAAAAAGATTATAGTTATTTTCATCTTAGATTTTTGCCCATAAATATCAACAATAATCCAGAAAGTTTTTTGACACCTATTGACCCTCCCAGCCCCTGAAATAGACACTGTCCCATGGGAATAAGTAGATCTGACACATTTTGATAAAATTATAAAATTAACCATTCTTTCTTAATAACTCTTAATTAATGTCTTGCCAATATCCTTCGAACATTTTAACATCATAACCCCACCCTGTCCGAGACAAACAGTCGTCTAAAGTAAATCGTTTGAACAGAAACTGATTAGTCATCAAATTTTAAAATTGAATCTTTCGCACTTTCTCATAAAAACCTGAGCCTCTGATTAGTCGGTAGAAGTGCTTCGACATTCACCATTTTTGTAGGCATCCTCTTCCCATCTATCTTCGACTTCAGACGTCCGATTTATAATTTAACAATGTCTAGCAACTAAATAAAAAAAAAAGACTAAATTTTATCTATGACTTTTGTAGGAAGGTTAAATAAGCCTAGCACTGCGACCAGAGGTCTATTGCACTATCCCCTGGAAATAAGAATAAATCTCTGCCACTTTATGAAAAGAGGCCTGCTGCTGAATCAAAATTCAGCAAGGACCGAATTTGAATGTCTTGAAGCTCCTAGGGTTCAAGAAATTTTATCCAAGTTTCCCTGTCAACTTATTTTACATATATATGTATTGTTCTGCATTGACGCAAAAGATTTCTACACTTACCAACCACCCACAGCCTGAAGTAAACACTCTTGGATGGGAATGAGCTGATCTGACACTCGTACAGCCCTTCATCCGCAACCTGTGGATATTTGATCTGCAGGGCCCAGTCATTGGATATGTGCATGTACACAGACTGGAAGCGGGTGTCACTGGTGTAAGTGTACTGGCCAACAGTCAGCAGGTGGAAGTCCTTGAGTCTTATCCAGGACACCTTGAAGAAGGGGTTTGGAATTGTAATAGTAGACAATAATTATAGTTCATTGTCTTTCTGATCACAACACAAGCTTTGACAACACTTTCCAATAAATACAGCTCATACTTCTTTCGATCAAAAACAGTTCTGCAGTGGGCAGGTAAACTGCAGTAACTTCCATAATGACTTAGACCATTGTTTTTCACTCAAAATGTTTGACTCCTTGTTGTTTTCACTTCACTAAACACTCAATTACCCTAACCTTCAAGAAACTAAATGGGAAAACAATTGTTTCAGAACAAAAATGGTACAACTCATTGTTGTAGATCAATAACTGCAGTTTACTGTGATTACTGCAGTTTACCTGCCCACCGCAGAGTTTCTTTCCCTGTCCCTTTGTGTGCTTTTTTAAGAAACGGTGTGAGCTTAGCTGTTTCGGTTTTTCCCTACCTAAAACGGGTTTAAAAAGCAAAGGAAGAGGTTATTGGAAGAACATGCTAAGTGTCAAGAGTGAAAACTAGAAAATGAGCTTTAAAGTTTTTTGTTTGTACTTGGATCTGTTAAAAACAGTATGTGTAAGGTGTAAAAACTATATTATACTTATGTTTATGAAAAGTATATATATAGGGGAGAGGAGGGAGGATTGGGACGGTGGGAGGGGTGGGACAGCTGAAATTATGGCAAAATAAATGACCTCATTTTATTTTCAGTCTCACCACCAGATAGCATATGTATAGCTTCTTGTTGTTACCTATTTCCAGTTTATCCAGATTCAACTCTCAGTTTACATTCGGAAAAAAGTTTATTTTCACACCTCCAGAGAAAGTTTTTAATCTATTTTGAGTTTTATTTATTTACTCATGTAACTTCCAAAAAAAAACATAATATAGTGTCACAGTACTCTTAAAGATACAATGTACGCTTATCAGCAATTTAGTTAAGTCCAAAGTCAGCATGTTTTATGTAAGAAGTTATTTTTTAGAAGCATTATGTAGAGGGAGGAATGGGACACACTGAAGGAGGGAGGAATGGGACATGTTAATTCCTCCTTTTTCCAGTCCATTCTTCCTTTCCCCTGTCCATAAGTTCATTTCCTAAAGCCGAACTTAGGAATCCATTGAATAAAACTAAATGAAATAAAAAGGACAAAAAAAAAAAAGGAGTAAACAGATACCCATGGGAGAAGAAGGAAATTGAGAAAGCAGAAGCTGCCAGACTAGGAAAAAAAAAGGTACCAACTAAAATATGTATGTTCAAGCTTAAAATTTAAAAATTCAAAAGATACCTTTTAAAGATCTGAAACCAGTGATAGCGAAGAGTTATTATATTCATTACATGACAGTTCAGATGATGACATGGAAATAACACAAGAGATTGACTGGATGAAGGACAAGCCTAACATAGGCAAATATAATTTTGTGCTTGTCAAATTCCTCACCAAACAGTCAATTGTTTTCTACGTTGCAGTTGTGGAGAGTATTGGCAATGCTGAAAGTTACAATGTAAAATTTTTTAGAAAGGACACGAACGGAAATTTTAATTTTCCCCAACAGGATGACTATAGTATAATAGAAAAAAAAAACATATTTTCATGAAATTGCTGCCACCACAATTGATTGGTGGGACCAGTAGAGCGCAGTCTTGCTTTTCTTTTGATGTAAAACTTCCTCATTATGATATTCGATAAGTTTTCATGAATTTTCAAATGTGTCCCATCCCTCCCATACTCATGTCCCACTCCTCCCACCCAAGAGGGAGGAATGGGACAAAATTCTTGCAATTTGAATTTCTCAACAATAATAAAATAGTTCAACATTTACATGCTTTGTATTTTTTAAAAGTAATTTAAAACATGTAAGTTTATTATTTAACCATTTGAATCTATAAATAAGCATGGGATAATGAATAAAAAAATATTTATGTGAAAATGTCCCAATCCTCCCTCCTCTCCCCTATTAAATGTCTATCTGGTAATGATTTTAACAGATTAAGATCTTTAAACATGTATTCTCTGGAAAATAAGACAGCTAGGGGTGATTAAATTCAGTTATTCAAGTTCATGAAACAGGGAAACATGGAAGGATTAGGTTTTACCTTAAATAGCCAGAAAAGCCGATATGATCAGAAATTGAATAAATCATGCTTTAGAAGGGAGGCAAGAAAATATATTTACAATAGATTAGTCAATGAGTGGAATGTTTACCAGATTATGTGGTACATTCGAAGAGAGTAGAAGATTTTAAGAAGAATCTTGATAGTCATTGGAAACTGGTAAAGTATTAGATTCATTTTGGACCAACCTTGCTGGACCTCTGGCCTGTTGTTGGTCGACAATGTTTGTATTTGTATTAAAAAGGGGAAACTTGTATTGTTTATGAAGTTAATATGTTCATTGACACCAAAATATCAATTCTTCCAAAAATGTCACTTAGCATGTTCTTCTTCTAATAGCTCTTCATTTGTGGTTAACCTCATAGAAGAGTCTAAAAAAAGGTAGGTTTAAAACAGCCACAATCATACTGCTTCCTAAAAAACCACACAAGCGGTCAGAGGAAGAAAGTGTTTTTGAAGTTGCTGCATTGTGATTGGAAAAAGTATATACATTGACACTGTTAAGAAAAAAAATAAGTAATTAAATTGGATTAATGACAAATGCTTAACAGTCAATGACAAAATACATGTTTGAATAATTGTAACCTACAAAGGGATAACAATTAATATTGCTAAATAGTTAATACATTCAAACAGTACACAAGAAACACAGTAGAACTGTTTTGAGCATACAAGGAATTGAGGATAAGAAGAGTAAAATAATTAAAACTTGCGTTTAACAAAATAGAAGTAGAATAACTGAAACATACAAACATTCAACACAAATAAAATTAATAATAAGCTTGGCAAGTTTCCAAGTCATAAATGTTTCATTGCTGTTAGATTTTTAAACGTATTGATTTTTCTATCAACATAAAACCGTTTTGTCAAATTAAAAGAATAATTGAAGATGTATTGAAAAGTATTCAAATATCTATTAAGATTGTTATGTAACTTTATGTTAGTGTGACAGTTTTTTTTTTTTCAAAATTAAAGTTTATGTGTTTCTATCTTCTTTGGCCTAACAGCCCAATAGTGGGCAAAGGCTAGCAGTGCCCAATTCAGCTTTCGTGACCAAGGGCTCTGGGGTGCTATTCATATGTCACGGTTATGTGGTCCATCTCATGCGGGACCCCCTGTGTTCAATTCCCAAGCATGCTTGGTCCTCATTTTATCAACCTACTTAAGGGATGAAAGGATGAGTCAACCTCGCCCAAAAAGCACTACCACTGCAATACTGGCCATACATTTATGTGCTTAGTTAAGATAAAATATACACCCAAACAAAACATACAAGCAAAAATTAATAATAATGGCAAATAATAAAATAATAGGAATTACTTCGCTTGATTGAGAAGATGCCGGTTGAGCACTTTCTAAATACTGGAAAAACAAAATTATATAAAAATTAAAATAAAAAAGATGACATTGAAATTAAAACAAAATTTTAAGGAAGAAATAATAGAAAATAAAATGTTTTAAAGTTCAAAAACTATTGGACTAAAAAAGATTTTGAGAATTATATTGCAATGATTTAGAAAACTTTTGATCAATCTTCACAAAAGAAAATTATTAGATTTGAACGTAAAAAAGACATACTTTTGTGGGCCAAAGAATTGAACTTTAAAACAGTTTGTGGAACTAGATAAATTTTCGAATTTTTGTAAGCCAAAATGGCCATTTTAGTATGAAAATACTTGCTTAATAAATTACAAATAATATTTTGAGAAAAAAAATTCAAAATGTTACTTTGGAATTTTAATTGTTTAAATCATAATAACAAAACAAGTTGCTTAATTAAAAAAAAAAAATCCCTTAAACACTCATGCCATTCTACTACTATCTGAAATAAAAAAAATATTAACTATCTTCAAAATGCAAATAAATTAACCAATATATTATGTATAGAATTACTTAAAAAAAACACAGTATAACCTTTTAAATACCATAAAATCAATATTACATTCCAACTATCAGCATTCAACTCTAAACAATTATGAATTATTAATCCATACTCTTATCAATTCCTTAATAAACTTAACTCTTACAAATTATTAATCTCTTTACACTGTCTTATTAATCTCTCACTTACTACTGTCCTCTCTCACACTAAGTTAACAATGCATGAATGAATTTTAATCAATCCTCTCATCAATTATTATAAATTCCTCAATAATCTCAATAATTTAATTCAACCCTTATCAATTATTATTAATTCCTCAATAATCTCAATAATTTAATTCAACTCCTATCAATTATTAATCTACACTCAACATTGAACACTTATTACAGTCTTCGCTCACACCAAGTTAGCAAAGCATCTGAAAGAATTTTAATTATTAATTTTTGTGATTATTAATTCCTTAATACAGCAACCTCTTGTTATGTCGCACTTCCCGGGAAACAAGCAAAAAAAAAACACCGCGATATAACCAAATGCACAATATAACAGCGACTTGATAAATATTATACTAATTATATTGCAAAAATTGGGAGACATGATACAAGGCGGGATATATCCGAATGAGCTTTATAACGAGGCGCAATATAGCAAAGGGTTACTGTACTCCCAAACAATCAATTATCAATCTAATCTCTACATTGAGAACACTTACTGTTCTCTCTCCCACCAAGTTAACGATGCAGTGCAGGTATGCAGTCTGCCCGACCTGAGTGGTCACATTGCGGGTCAAGTAGGGGTCAATGTTGGACTTCTTGATGTAGTGGGGTAACAGGGCGGCCAATGGGTCTTCCGTAACGCTGCCCTTCAGGATGCTGATTGGCTGAGAGGCCATGCTGGGCTCCACATCTATAGAGGAAAAAATTATAAGTTAAATAGTGAACATATAATTAAGATCCTTATTTAAACGATTTACCCTCTGAGGGATTCAGAGGTATAAACTGCATAAACCCGTCACCTGACTGTCAGGTTTTAAAACATACATAATTTTTAAAACTCGTAAATTAGGTAATATTATTAAACTTAAAGCATGAAGGAGCCATTTTTAACTTTTGACAGCAAAAACACAAACAAGTTATCACTTAGCCAATTTTCTTATCCTTTAGAGGAAGGGGGGAGTGCAACAACATGACGAAATTTTAGGGGGAGGAGTTCGATTAAACGTGACACAGCGTGACGTAGGGAAAGGGTAAAAAAAGTATAAATTTTGGGCAATTTAATTTATGTACGTGTTCTCACAGCACAGATATATGAGTATGATGGGTACCATTGCACTAATGCTTTGGAGGTTGATGCAAAGGAATGTTTTAATTTGGTGGTTTCTGTTACTTTACCAATAAAAAAAACCCACAAAAGTTGGATTCACATTTAAGTTCCAGTTGATTGAAATAGTCCCAATTTTACAGCTGCCCCCAATTATAAAAAAATATCAAGCTAATAACTCATAATTTGGGTATTTTTCCAGCAAATCTTGCCAAACAGAATCTCTGGCGACAGAATTTTAAAGCGACAAAACAGACAATGAACAGTTAAAAGTAAAAATTCTGTTACTAGAATTTGCTTCATTTTTAGCGACTTAGTTGCGGGAGCCAGCAAAATTGTGACAAAAAATGCGATTACCTACGTGTGGGTTGAACTTCGAAAAAAAAAAAAGTTTGACAAGGAATGTCTATATTATTGTTAAAATAGGTCAGATACAAAAATGGCACTACATTCCAATTCATATAATAATGAGCATGATTTGTAATTAATAATAAAAAAATACAAATATAGGTTTATCTATTTTGAACCATAAGAAAAAAAATCCAGAACAGCTTATATATCTTGAAAACATAAAAGTAATTCACCAATTGATAATTCATTTTTATAACTTAGATTCATACTTTACTTTTAAAACATATTTTCAAATCTGAATGATGCTTTACATCTTACTGTATTGTTATTGGGTTTTAATCTTTGACCTTCACACCAATTAAAAAAAGCAGCTTAGCTTTTAATGTAAACAAATACAATTCACTGTCTCTTACTTTTACTAATAAGAGAAAATACGTTATCAGCACAAAACATCAATCCTGTTTTAAGAATAACTCTGATCCTGCATACAGTAATCTTAACGAATAAAAAAAATACCGTAGTGGAAGAGGGAAAATATAGAGACATTGTAGTAGAAGTTAGATAAAAGGATCACTTACAGTTGACAAATGCGAGTGTAAAACTGAAACTGTAATAAACAGCGAAGATGAATAATTGTCTCAGGGTTTGGGGAACGAAATCTGAAGTCATGTTGAGTTTCCGTTTATCCTCCGCCGTACCCTGACGAACCACAGTAGTTCAGTTCATGATTGATGCAGAAGATGTCTTTTCTCATTTATTTAACGTCGGAAGGTAATTATTTTGATGAAAAAACAGATTTAAAAAGGTTTTATAATAGCTTCTGGCCAAAGTATTGTTTAGATACAATGTTATTGAGGATAATCATTGGTCACCATGTTAACACTTCTTTTTTCTTCTGCTACTTCTACTTTCATTTTCTCTCAACTCAGCAGTGTTGTCAAGTTGCCAGATTCAATTTGTTTGGGGCTGTGTAGCTAGTGTAAAGATAAGTAGAAAAAGAAAAGCTAAGAAACTATGTAGAAAGTTTTTAATGCAAAAATAAATTACAATTGCTAATTTTTATTTCACAAGGACGTTTTTTCATTTAAAAGGCCTTGGAATCCCTGCACAGATAAAATGGCGTTATTATTTACGCTACAAAACCTGAGCCAAACTCAAAGCTCCGCAGTAGTCAAAATGCAATGGTCTACTTGGTAGGTTTGAATTATCGTCGCAATTGAGCTACACGAGGGCTATTGAAGCGCAATGTTCTACAATAACAGGGGCATTTTCTAAGAAGTGACCAGGGGCTCTATTAAAAAACCAGGGGGGGGGGGGGGGGAAGGGGTAGTTGACCGCCAAATGTGGGGTTGCCATAATTCGCTGTCACAAATTTTCAACCACTTTTCTCATTTTTTTTTTAATACAAATATTTAAATAAAAAATTTAATTTCGCAATTAATTGAGAAATAAAATTTTTCTTTTGTATACAAAATATATAATTATTGCAGTATCAACACTGCTCAAAACAATTAGGGGAGCACCTTGCATACTTTTGTCAACCCTTTCAGTTTCAACTTAGCATTCTTTCTTGTTTTTCATTCTAAAAATCGAAAATATGTGAAACAAATTCACTATGTATCCAAAATGAAATGGTAAAAAACAAGTGGAAAAATATTATTTTTTTAAACTAAAATTTAAGGGAGAAAAAATAGGAATCAGAAATTATGAATAAATTATAACAATAATTTATTTAAATTTTCATTTGCAAAAAAGAAATAAAATAAATTTTTAAACATATGAGAATGCAAGCGTGAAGAATTTAGGGACAATTTATTTCATAAAAATTTTTGGGAGTGAATTTTATCATAACGTATTTTCATTTAATTAAAAAAGCATTATTTACTTCCTCAAAAGATATGATTCTTCCATCGAACGATATATTAGTGCAAGCTTAATTTAGTGAGAAAAAAATCGCAAGCTGATGATTAAAAACGGAAACATCGGAGTTGAAAGGGTTTTAACTATGCGAACCCCAAATTGTTGTGAGCAGTGCATATTTTTTTACTGTGATACATCGTCATACACTAAGGACATTGTATTCTTCACTGATTTCCAAACTTAAAAAAATATTAAAAATACTCAATATGTGATTTTAATTTTCTCTCAAAAGCTATTTTACTTCTTTTTTTCCCTTTAAAATGGTGCCAGAAACTAGTGGTCTTTATTAAAATTGTGGCAGCAATTAGTCTGAGAAGATTCTCCATATGAATACCATTACGATTTTCAAGGGGTGGAATTCGACTTCATGACTCTTAAGAACACAGGTTAAAAATTTCAAGATTCTAACTTAATTATCAAAAAAGCCTTAGGGACTTATTAAACACAAGTATTGTAAAGCGCAAAACCGAGAAAAAAAATTGGAAGCAGACGAAATATATAATCAAACTTATAGGAATGACTGCAGAAAATATTTAATAATTTATTTTTACAAAATATATCATTATAAAACTTTCATTAAATGTTCTGAAAAGTATTGTAAATACAGTAAACTCCCGATTATCCGTGGGTGGATTATCCGCTTTGCGGATTATCCGCGGGTCACGATTCTCCTCCCCCTTCCTCCCTTTCCCTGTAAAAATAATAATTTAACAAATCCCGGAAAAATTAAATTTAGTTTTTTTAATACGTGTTAAAAAAATGCATTCCAAGAACAGCGAATTAATCTTAAGGATGACGAACACATTCAAGCAACGACGAATAAATTAAAAAAAAAAAACGAAGAATGCATTCAGAACAACGCGAACAACACTAAAATAAGGATGATATAGGAAACCTGGTGGCGTATAGCCATTCTGTACCCCTCGGTGCGACTTCAAAGGAAAAACTCGAGCCAATCGCAACGCATTCTCGACCCCATGTGATCAAAAGAGATAGCTTGCCTGCTTTGTTTACGTTTTAGCTGGCGGTGATCGGAGCCGATGAATATGAAGTTTTAACCTGTCTATTGAGGTAAGTGATTTTGTCTTAAAAATAATAAATTTAAATGTGATGTGCTAGTTAATAATTTTATTTTAGCACGAACGTATATCGCATATTTTGAATGTTATTGTATCTTGTTTCTAGCACATATTCATACTTACAAAAAAAAAAATCATTCGTCTTACGATTGTTTTTGTTTACTTCATCGTGCGGCGTAATTAAAATATTATAGCTGTACTTTTTCAATTTAAATATCGAGGATTATTAGTATTTAAGAATTTAAGATAGAACTTCTAGTCTTTCTATCTTTTGAGATTAAATCAGCGATATCCACAGTAAAATGGGATTTATTTGCATTTTTTTTCTTGCTACGAATAGGTTGAAATCGCTTTTTTTTTTAATAAGCCAAAAGTTGCCAATGAATAGACTGACCATTATATCATAGCTGTACCCTTTATGGCATTGGTAAAGTGCGAATACAGATACACTATAAATATATTTTAAGTTTGTTGTTTAATTGATTAAAAATCCATTATATGTAATTTGACTCATTTTATATTTGTATTATGCATGTTGGTATCCAATGCTCTCCTTATTTACTTTAAAAATACTTTTTACTATAAGAGCTTGTTTTAAGTTTGTAATGTAGGTATTTTATGAAGCAATAAGGATAATTCTACTCATCTCGGTATTGTCTTTTTTACAATATTGAAATTTCAAGCTTGTAATTAAATTTAGTCTTGTAATAATATTGCGATAGGGAGGGTATTAGTTAAAAAAAATTATTGTTTATAAATCAAAATAAAACATTTATGCTTGTGTCCAAATTATTCATTATAACATCTGCTTGATAAGTTCAACATTGGCAAGCTTAAGCAAGATCAATATTTAAATGGAAACTTAGTTAATTCATTTATCTGAGACTAAGGTTTAAACTTTGTTTATAAGTTCTATTACTTCTTATTGTGATACTGTTTATTTCTCTGTTTATCTTTCAAATAGGCTACTAATTTAACAGTGGTAATAAATATACCTTTTTCGACAAAAATAAGTTATAATTATCTCCACGACAATTGCAAATCACTGAATACTAAAGTAATTCTTATGTAGCTGGCACATTTTCGAACAGCACTTAACACTTTCAAAATATTGTAAGATTATTCAAACCAATACTGCATCATTTTTTAAAATTTTAATGCTTTTATCATATATTGCATTTACACATTCTAGGGAAATACCTACTGCATTTTGTAAGGATGCGTCTGATTTTGGCAAAGTATGCAGGTTCATGAACGAAAAAGGTACTAAACCATCGCAAGAAATTTATCAAATTGGGAAAACTACAAGTAAGTAAACATATAATTTTATTAACGGAGTTAATATTTCAATTGCAACAATGCAATCATGGTTGTCGTTTTTTTACTTTCCCTGTAGTACTGTCTCCAATTAAAAATGTATTGCTTCTTAGCACTTATCCATATAAATTAAATTTTGCAACAATGTATATTGTATATATTAAGTTACGGATAGTCAACGTTTTGTGAACCAGAATTGGACTTCAACATGGGGGGGGGGGGGGGGGGGGGGGAATGGTTATTTTACAGAAAATCTCAACCTTATGTTGTCTTGCCAAGGACATATCATTACAAACTTGAAATCAAAATTGCTGACAACAGACTATCCTTTTACAAGAATTAAAAAGAAAATAACTACTTGGTAATAATATTTTGCCTCAAGTAAAATATTCCTTAGGTGCTTTCTTCATTGATGGTTCTGTTAATTGCAAATATGCATATTTAAGCTATTTCCAGGAATTATAACTATCATGGTTGTTCAAGATCATCATACTAGAGCTACATATTATGGTTTTGTTTTCATTTTTTTATATACGCACCAAATGATCATTTTTTAAAAAATTATAAGCTTGTTTGTTGTTCAAAGACCACTGTGCTATAGCTGTATAATAAGAGTGTTTGTAGTTATCTTTTCTCGCCAAATTCTTACCAAAAACGCACTAAATGAGTTAAAAGATTTTATATGTTTATTCGCGAAATTACAATGACTTTTATGTGTGCATTTTATAGCGTATATTTTTTATTTTGGATTTTTAAGGTAATATAAGTAACAGTATTTTATACTTTGTAACGAATGGGAATATTAACATAATTTTATTGTCCTATAATAGATTAAATTGTACAGATACTTGGATCAATTAGGGTAAGGTGGGCTAAGTGAGCCCCTTTTGGCATAGTTCGACTTTAGACCCTCATACCACTGGATGTAATCGGCCATTACTAATTTTTTTTTTTGTGGTCCATTCTCTCATATGGCCCCTTTTTCTAGCATGCAAGCTTACTAAAAGAAAAAATATGTTAATTTTCATCTTGTCATTTTTGCATGTAGTGTAAAAAAAATGTTAGGGCTACAGATTTTAAACTGGCCTATATCAATGAATAGGACTATGAATAGTGAATATGACTAACCCTATGAATCAGTGAATATGACTTTTTTTTAGGTATATTAAAGAGTTGGGGCAAGTGGGCCACCCCTAGCCCACTTACCCCGCCATTGTGGTGGTCCACTTACCCCAAACGCGGGGCAAATGAGCCCCCAATTTTCTTTTAACCTTATCAACATCACAAGTACATGACACTACAAAAAGATATTATGTTTTATACACTTTCAAAATATATAACATTTTGTTTTGTGTCATGAACCGTTTGGAAAAAAATAAAAATAAAATAGTATGATGGAGTGAATTATGAAAAGATGTAATTTTAAAAAATTTCACAAAAAGCATTGTACCTTGTTACATACTTAAATGAAAATGATGCCATAATGTTTCCTGTATATATTGGGGTAAATACGTAAAAATATTGTAACAGATATTTTTACGTCCATAATTGGGGAAATGCCAGGGGGTGGCCCACTTGCCCCAATGGCCCACCTTACCCTGCACCTTTTTTTAAATCCATTTGTAGAATGGGTATTTATTTGCTAGTTAGGAATAAATTATGATCAAGGGAAAAAAATAGTTATCTGAATTTAAATTTTTAAGTATTTGTAGTTAAAATTATCTTGGCTTATGATTCTTGCATTTTAAAAATTTCTTTTAATATTATCACAATAACAATGTTTCCTTTTTCTAGGCAGATGTTCAGAATTTGCTGGAAAGACACTTCCCCTTGTCATTCCTCCTGTTCTCTGGGCAGTGAATATTGGTTACACCTTAATGGCCGCACCAGCTCTCCGCTGCAAGGAAACGTCTTCTATTTGGTTGAGCATCGTGTTGTATTGTCGTTCTGTTTTAATTTTATTGAAATAATTTAGGATTTTCTTCCAATCTCGCTGAGGTTTAGGACTCCTCTATCTGCCCTCTGGTGATGTGGATGCCAACAAGTGTGACTCCAGCAGAACAGTGTCATCAGAAAAGTGATGGCATGGTTCTCTGCATTGCAGCTGGGTGTGTGTCAACAAAGGTAAGCTTTCCAGCAAAATGAAGCCCATGTTCTCGTAGTATTAGAGTATCGAGTACTTATATTAAGAGAATACTGTGTACATCAATGTAGTACACTATTAAAGAATTAATAATGGTAATAATTTCATTCATCTCAGTATTGTTTTTTACAATTTTGTAATTTCATGCTTGTAATCAACTTTCTTTGTCTTGCTTAGTTGTTTAAAAAATAATTTTCTCCTACCTATTTAAGCATTTTAAGGAATAATGGCAAATCATTAAATTGCGATTGTTGTGGAAACAAAATAAATTATGCGAGTGTATTCAAATTAATGGATTGAAGATTCTATTCTCTAAAAAATAAATTAAATTCCCCGGCACAACAGCCCATTACTGGGCCAAGGCCTGCCGTGCCCATTTTTGCTTTCATGACCTAGGGCTCTGGGGTGCTAGCATATGTCCCGGTAAGGTGGTCAGTCTCACACAGAACCCCCCAGTGTTTAGCTTCCAAGTATGCTTGGTACCCATTTTATCGACCTACTCAAGGGATGAAATAATGGGTCAACATCGCCAAATCCGGGATTGATTCTATTCTCAATTCAAGTTATTTGTCTAACATATTCTAATAACTCTAGTGCCTTTTTGATTTAGAAGTGAATATTAGCATGTAATTGAAAATATGTTACTATTATTTTCCAATTGTAGTTCCTGCATTGTCAACTACAGTATTGCAAAGTTAGAGAGTTAAATAACATTACCCATGTTACCACACTTAAATTATTTCCAGAAAATGAATTATTTTAGTGCCAAACATCGTAATTTTGTTTAAAAGTCTATTTACATTTCAAAATATATATTATATAAGTAAGATTGATTTAATTTTTGAATTGTAATTTAAGTGGATTTTTTTCGCTATTTAAAGGAATTCAGTGATGAAATTTTTTTTTTGAAACTCAAAATAATCGTAAAATTTAAATTTACAAACAAAGTGCAATTTTATCAATATCTGAAATTGCCTTCATGCCATCAACTAAAGAACCGGTAAACAAAGTTGCTGGCTGTATCTTTTATAACGGAAAAGTTTCCAAAGATGAATGAAATTAAAGATTTAAGTCAATTTTTTCATTACAAAAAAATACTCTTTTGTTTCACCATTGGCACTTCATTGTCATTTGTTATAGTATGTACTGGAAATGATTGTGTGGATATTTTCTTAAAATCAAGAGTTATTCTCAAAAATATAAATGGTATTCCATATAACCCTTCTCTCCTCTATGTTGTATATGTTTTCTACATGTCATGTATATGCCAAAATCATATAAAATATTGTGTACTGGTAAAATTTTAAATAAAATCGTAACTTTGAAAAAACTATTCCATGTGTATTTATTTTTATTTATTTTTATTATATTTAAATCGCACTTTATCACAGCACTATCTGACTATCACAATTAATAAATTGAAGAAAAATAATATTTTAAATATTATTTTTTTTTATAATATTCTAAACTAAGTATCTAAAAAAAGACTACAGGAGACTTTAAAAAAAATGCTAATTATAATACATTTACTTTTGAAGTTTTCAATTTGTGAACATAACTAAATAACTAAATGTTTATTTTTTATTAAATATTTTTTGTTTTTGATAACTTTCTAAAATATAGAACATCAACTTATTTATTTTAGAGTATTTATATAGTTTATTTATTATATTTAAGTCTCACTTTATCACAGCACTATCTGACTATAACAATTAATAAATAAAAGAAAATTTATATTTAAAATGCTAATTTTTATTATATTCTAAACTAAGTATCTAAAAAAAGACTACAGGAGACTTTAAAAAAAAAAGGTAATTACAATATATTTGTACATTTACTTTTGAAGTTTTCAAATTTGTGAAAATAGCTAAATAATTAAATGTTTATTTTTTAATAAGTATTTTTTGTTTTTAATGACTTTCCAAATTATAGAACATCAACTTATTTATTTTAGATGTCCTACTTGTACTTAAAAAAAAAAAAAAAAAACTTTAGAAAAATACAAACTTTTACAAAACTGCCACTTTTCATAGTTTCAATAGTATCCAATTTAATTTTTATGTGCATTGACGCTGGGCAACAAGAATTTTTTTAATTGCTTTTTTATTATCTTGGGCCACTTTTTTTATATCTTCCGAACCTTTTAAATTTACCCGAAGTATAATTATATCATTTCCCCCCCCCCCCCCCCCCCTTCAACTAAATATTTGCTAAAAGATTTCGGTATCCCCATTGCGATAAACGCAATGCTTTTTTTTTATTACTAAGAATTTCGTTTGTTTTGTAATCCGAAACCGAAGGTAACCCTAGAAGAATTGGAAAACGCTCATCGCAGACGCGTCTCGTGGCACCAGCGACGTCTGACTGTGATTGGCTTGAGTTTCTCCTTTGAAGTCGTACCGAGGGGTACAGAATGGCTATACGCAACCTGGTGTGATAAAATGTGTTCGGCCAGGTGCACATCACGTGTCGATTTTTGCCGAAAAGCGTCAATTGTAAAATAAACTGTTCGCGATTTCAGTGAACTGCTTTGTGTGATTTTGATAGCAAAATGAGTGAGAAGCGAAAAAAAGTTCAAAAAAAAATCTTTAATTACAAATAAGAATGAGAGACAATCACGAATAATATAAGAATAAGACAAACTTCAATCACAAATAAGAATGAGAAGTTTCATGGTTAATAAACAGAACAAATAAATTGACCGACTTTTTTGTAAAATTGTATAAATCTTCATATTTCATAACTGTTACATATTTTACCTTACTTTTATGAAAGCAAAAGCAATTTTGTGGATATTTTCTTTACTTTTGCGGATTATCCGCGAATTCGCTTATCCGCGGATGCCGCGCCACCCAATTCCGCGGATAATCGGGAGTTTACTGTATAAGAAGTAAAAACTGAAAAGCAGTATTGCTACATTTCCATACTTATGAAAACTTTCAGACTTAACCGTTGCAGCGGCTAAGCCATAATAAATATAATATATTCCAAAAATTACCAAGGCATTATCTGATAAAATAACGCGTGATTTCTTTATTTTTTGAAAATTCATGAAAGCACAATGGAAAGTCACTGAAGTGTATAATTTAAATTCTTATTTAACATCTTTAAAGACCAACTCAGCTATCATAAATCGAGAAGAAGGTCCTCGAAAAATAAAAGGAACTTTCTAGAAATTCTTCTAAGTTCTGGATCATAAATTGCAAGGTTCAGGGGAAAATATTTCCGTCATCTAGACGTAATGGAGATTTTTTCCCCTTTTCATTCTGAAATAGTTTATTATTAAGGGCTACGAATATAATAAGACAAATAATATTTATTAGTTTGGTTAAGTATAATTACGGAGGATGTCACGTTGTGTAAATGTTGGATTTTCAATTAAACGATGCAATTCTTCAGTTGTGTTTTGTGTTCAGATGTTTCTGAGGAAAAAAACAAAGAATTGCATTTTCGATAATTGCAATTTAGAGGATGCGTTGCGCGTAGCTTTGTTTGATTTCTGGATGTATTTGCGTTGATTTAATTGGAAATCTTTGTTAGGTCAATAATTGTGTTTGTATTCAATTAGTGAAAAGTTCCCTGCGAGATTCATTATTGGAAATATGATTATTCCTCTTTGGTATTTTTGAGATTTATTCCTGTGAGAGGTCGTTACATACAAACAAATTGTGTCCGTAACTAAATTGATGGTACTCAAGTATTTATGCAAAGCAAACTAATGGGAAAAATTAATATTCGTTTGGTTGAGAGGCTATTTAGGAAAGGGATGTAAGAATTCCTTTAAAAAATGAATTCTTACATGTTACATTTTATTTTAGGGAATATTCAGCGACACTGTTGTTATTTCTGGTTGCTGAACTTTATATGATGAATTGAATTAATTTATTGGCACATGGAGTTTCCATAAAAAGTTAAAATTTTTAGTCGTTTGTAGTAATGTGTAGTAAGTGCAGTAGGGGTCAAAAACTCTAAGCGGGATAAAGCAATAAAAAGTATTTTTTTAAAAAAAACTTGTATCTGTTTATATTTGCAGAAATAAACTGTTATAAGAAAATAACAGGAT
Organism: Hylyphantes graminicola; assembly: GCA_023701765.1. Classification (NCBI taxonomy): domain Eukaryota; kingdom Metazoa; phylum Arthropoda; class Arachnida; order Araneae; family Linyphiidae; genus Hylyphantes; species Hylyphantes graminicola. The sequence continues at coordinate 66,690,487 of CM043116.1, read as the reverse complement.
ATTTTTCTGTAAACATATATTTTTTCTCTAAACATATTTTTTTTTATAACAGCACATATTTTTCTGTAAAATTAACAGATTTGTTCAAGGTAGAGAAAAATCGAAATATTTTAACACAGGTTGCTATTTCAAAACTAATGCATTTATCCTATGGGACTGACTAACGGCTGAACATCCCTTTAAATTCGCCGCAAATGGCAGCGTGACAACCCACGCCAAAGAGTCATTCTCGGAACCTTATGAAGTATGCATGAAGTCCATACAATATGACGCATTTTTGATATGAAGCTTCCTATTTTTTGAGTTCGAAGTCTTTAGCGAGAAAACCGTTTTTTAGGGATTTTTGTGTAAATGAAAAGAGAATTTTGCGTGTTAAGAGAAAACCACGAGCATTACTCCTGTTTTTTTTGCATTGGGGGTCATTCTATGACTCCTTTGACGGCGGTCCGGTACTTTTTCTGCAAAATCCAATTTAAACAAATATTTATTATAATAACCAAATGAAGCCAAAAAATGGACCAAATGAAACCTAAAAACTGAAACCAAAAAATAAAACCAAATGAAACCAAAAGGAACCAAAAAATGAAACCAAATAAATGATGAATGGATAACCAAATGAAACGGAAACAAACATACAAAAAGGAATAAAAAATAACTATATGATTTACACTCTTAAAACAAAAGAGTGAAATCCACTCCAGTTGGAGAAGTGCATTTTCGACACTGGAAAGGAGTGAATATTACCTCAGACTGAGTTAAAATCACTCGTTTGGAGTGATCCTGTCGGAGGTTTAACATACAAAGGATCCACTCCAAAAGGAGTAGTGCATTTTCCAGACTGGAGGAGTGAAAATCAATCAGACTGAGTTCAAATCGCTCGTTCGTTTTAAGAGTGTAGTACCTTTCCAACAAAAAAAAAACCAAAATTTTTATAATCGGTCAGTTGGAACGGGAAATATAACATACCATCATATAAAGAACCGATTAGCAGGACAGGCCCGTGAAAAAACTTAGACAGTCGAACAAGAAGTATAAAAAATAAGTTTGATGTCATACCTTTTTAAGGGGATGCGATACCCAAAAGTTAATCAAAATATCGATTTTTCAGTTTTTTTACGGTTCCTTATTTACAATATTTTTCTGAACATTTACTGAAAGTTTTATAATGATATCTTTTGTAGAATTTTTTTTACATATATTTTCTGGAATCATTCCTATAAGTTTGAATTACGATTTCGCTGCTTGCAATGATTTTTTTTCTCTGTTTCGCGTTTTTCATATTCTTGAGTTTAATAAATATCCAAGTCTTTTTGGCTATTTAAGTAAGTATTTAAAAAATTTAACTTGTGTTCGTATATTTACGGTGCACAAAATTGTGCATGGAATGTCTATTATGATAGTTTAAAAATTTTTTTGAATTCAATCATTTGTATTTTTTTGTGATTTTCATTATATGGTAACAAGCATTTATAATAAAAATGCATGTTACTTTTTAACTGTAGTTCACATTTTAAAATCCATGCACATTTCTGAGCAAATAGAACTAAAATAAAACTATAAAAGTTTGGTGAAGTTATTTTCATAAATTGAAAGAAGAGTAGCATCTTAAAAATTTCAAAATTTTGATTTTTTTTTTAAATAAGTGAAGAACTACTTGTAAATATTTGTTTTTATTGGTTGGAAATTGTTTATTTAGAGTGAACATTATAAAAATCCACTATAATTTACAAGTTTGTTATTATTTCTAGAAATAATGTTTTGGTTACCGTATACCCTTTACCAAAAATGCATTTTTAAAATTGGATGGTTTTGGAGAGGAGCAGACGGAAATCTCCACTATGTCAATACATACTACAATCTCAGAAATAACACTTTCATTTTTGACGATTCATGAATACTCAAGCCTCATTTCGTTAATTTTGAGGATTGTTTCGTCAAACTATCACGTGACTTTTGAGTAAACGCGAATCCTCACTTTTGCGATCGTGATTTGACGATTCTGTATCTTGATTTTGAGGAAAGTGAATCTCATTGTTGTTCTCACATGCTCAAAAATGACGAAATATTTCTTTAGATTAGAATACATTCAAATCTTCATAAAAATGACGATTCAAATTTCCTCTCTTTGAGGAAATGGAAACTCGGAGCATTTGCCAGTAACGGAATCGTCAAAATTAAGGAAAATTTCGTCGTTTTTGAGCATTCATTTTTGAGAGTGTATCTATTTTATTCAGAAATCCTTTCTATTTATAGAAAAAGGAAAGTAGTCAACAATCAATGTACTACTGTTTTATGATATTTTCGTTGTAATAAAAATCTTGACTGGTGTAAGAACTGAACTGAATCAAGCACTTTCAGGTTTTCATTTGCAGTTCCACGATCATTTCGTACAGCGGTTGGACAAAATTGACGACACATTTTACATTTTTTACATTTTAAATATTTTTTATGTTTAGGTAAATATTTCTTTAAGAGCAAAATCTTTTTGCGCAATCTATGATTACATTTAGATATTACGTTTTTGCGAGAAAATGTGAGCCGTCATATATGTTACAAGACGTCAAAGGCATCTTGCATTCTCGTAGTAGTTTATTGTGACAAATGTGGAAAAAAAACCAGTAAAAAATGCAAAGTGTGTCGATATTCTTGTCCAACCCCTGTAACAATCACATCTCCTGAAATAAACATTTTATATTTATAAAAGCACTTAAATAGATTCACAATAAAGCAAAGTACTTTGTTAAAACAAAGGAAGATGCGTTTTCGTTCATGTTTTATGGATGCTTTATCGATGGCTACTGGCAACACGTGTACGCCAATGAGCATTTATTTGACAAGGTTCTAAATGGCATTTATTCGACGAGGTTTCAAATGATACCCGCAATTATTTGAAATGAACCATTTGAGAGATAATGTCGTGCAAATTATCCCACGGCGTCATTTTTTTAAAAAAATTATTACAAACATATTTTCTAAAAAAGGATTCAAAGTTCTAGAAATAATAAAATATAAAATATTAATTGAATTTAAAAAAAAAACTATTCAATGCAGGCATACCCCTCACACTATTTTATTATTTATTTGTTTATCCCTCACATTATACATTGTTTTATTTGCTATATATTCCTCATGGAGTTAAAACGGCTTTGCTATATTTTATTTTGTTTCTAAGTAATCCATTTTTGCTGTCTAAATTCAAAATAACAATTGGTATTGAGCATTATATAATCTGGAGATACCGATCGTTTAAGAATTGTGCATTTGAGTAAAATAGGCTTTGGCTTTGCATTCAATTCTGTAAGTTTATTGAAATCTGTTTTAATAGTTGAAAAATATAAGTCTTGTGCATGTGATTCGAAATGACGTTTGGATTAAAACCATAGAATGATGTTTTTTAGCTGCATATAGACTAATCGCAATTGTCTTTGGTACTTGTGGTTAGGTAAGCAAAAGTTATTGACAAACTGATAGAATGATTGTCATAAAACCGTCAACTTCTAGCTCTCACACTCTGTTAATTATATAAAAAGTGGAAGAATTTACAAAGACTGTGTACATCAAAATAAGAAATAATTGCAAATCTCATAAACATGACGTTAAAAAGTTTAATATGCAAATCTTAATCCTGTGTTTAGACGCATGACTTTTGTGCGGAAATGGTTCTACAAATGGCATTTTCTGTTCCTTTTTCTGCACTTTTTTGCGTTATGTGGAAGCTAAAATCCTACTTTTCACTACACTCTGAAAACAAACGAGCGCTTTTAACTCCAGTCTGAGTTAATTTTCACTTATTCCAGTTTCGAAAATGCACTTTCCCTAAGGGAGTGGATTTCACTCCTTTGTTAAGTTAAACCTCCGACAGGATTACTCCAAACGAGTGATTTTAACTCCTTCTGAGTTAATTTTTACTCCTTTGCAGAGTCGAAAATACACTTCTCCTATTGGAGTGGATTTCACTCTTTTGTTTTGAGAGTGCACACTCTTAAAACAAATGATTGATTTTAACTTTGGCTGAGTTAATTTTCACTTTCCCAGTGTCGAAAATGCACTTCCCCTACAGGAGTAGATTTCAAGTAATGTTAAACCTCTGACAGGATCACTCCAAACGAGTGATTTTAGCTCAGTCTGAGATAATATTCACTCCTTTCCAGTGTCGAAAATGCACTTCTTCCATAGGAGTGGATTTCACTCTTTTGTTTTAAGAGTGTACTCGCGTTATATATGCGTTATATATGTGATGCGTTACATATGTGTGATGCGTTATGTATGTGTGTGTGTCTCGCGTTTGCGTTATATATGTGAAAGATAAATAATACTTTTCACATTAATGTCTGTTACAATTGCGTCATAGCAACTCGCTGGTTGCAAGTGGAAATGACAGTGTTTCAGGTGGTAAAATATTTGCGTAAATCTGCATCGAGTTTCTGGAAACTTCTGCCAATGCCATTTGGAGGCGTGTGAGTCAACGCTGGAAACATTCTTAGGTAAACGCAGTTACAACGAATAGTTAATGCACTAAAGATTGGGATATGGTTGAGATGCTTGGAGATGTTGCTGTTTAAGGTGGAAACGGCTTGAAATGATTTGTTTGCGGATGTTGTGATGAGCATGAGATAGAACTCTCAGAAATGTTTTTGGCCGTTCAGGGAACTTATGTTCATGGTAGCAATATACTGTTGGAATATTTCTATGAATTGAAGAACATCTGATTGTTAAAAATTGGTCACAGAAGGATAATTTAAATAAATAAATAAATAAATAAATAAATAAATAAATAAATAAATAAGTAAATAAATAAATAAATAAATAAATAAATAAATAAATAAGTAAATAAGTAAATAAGTAAATAAGTAAATAAATAAATAAATAAATAAATAAATAAATAAATAAATAAATAAATAAATAAATAAATAAATAAATAAATAAATAAATAAATAAATAAGTAAATAAGTAAATAAGTAAATAAGTAAATAAGTAAATAAGTAAATAAATAAATAAATAAATAAATAAATAAATAAATAAATAAATAAATAAATAAATAAATAAATAAATAAATAAATAAATAAATAAATAAATAAATAAATAAATAAATAAATAAATAAGTAAATAAGTAAATAAGTAAATAAGTAAATAAGTAAATAAATAAATAAATAAATAAATAAATAAATAAATAAGTAAATAAGTAAATAAGTAAATAAGTAAATAAGTAAATAAATAAATAAATAAATAAATAAATAAATAAATAAATAAATAAATAAATAAATAAATAAATAAATAAATAAATAAATAAATAAATAAATAAATAAATAAATAAATAAGTAAATAAGTAAATAAGTAAATAAGTAAATAAGTAAATAAGTAAATAAGTAAATAAATAAATAAATAAATAAATAAATAAATAAATAAATAAATAAATAAATAAATAAATAAATAAGTAAATAAGTAAATAAGTAAATAAGTAAATAAGTAAATAAATAAATAAATAAATAAATAAATAAATAAATAAATAAATAAGTAAATAAGTAAATAAGTAAATAAGTAAATAAATAAATAAATAAATAAATAAATAAATAAATAAATAAATAAATAAATAAATAAATAAATAAATAAATAAATAAATAAATAAATAAATAAGTAAATAAGTAAATAAGTAAATAAGTAAATAAGTAAATAAGTAAATAAATAAATAAATAAATAAATAAATAAATAAATAAATAAATAAATAAATAAATAAATAAATAAATAAATAAATAAATAAATAAATAAATAAATAAATAAATAAATAAATAAATTTCCTCTCTAAGAAGTCTGAGAACTGATCTACTACAAAGGAGATGAGAGTTATGTTATACCGAATTTATGGACACAAGATAAAAAGTTTACTGATATTTTGCGTTGTAACGTTACTACAAAAATAAAGTGTAACGTTACTCCGAAAAACTGGAAGTAGCACTTACTGCCATTAAATTTAAGGGATGAACTCCTTATTTGCTTCATAAATTTAATGTAACGTTACTCCATAAGGCTGGAGTAATGTTAAAGTTTTAAAATACGATTCTTCTGTGTATTTTATGAATGAAATTCGTAATAAAATTATCTATGAAAAGTAAAAAAACTTTATCGTTTTAAAAAGATTATAGCGAGATTTTTTTTATAGTGAACGGATATTTTTTATCAAAAAGTTCAAAAGTTCCCTCCAAATTGAATAAAGTCTTCTTGTGTGCTTATTGTTAGACTGCCTGTGGCTACATTATGTTATAATATTCATATATTAAAATAAACATTTTGTGTTTTGAAAGTATTCTTTACTCCGCTAAAAACAGCATAACTCTAGGTTTAAAATGTATTGAGACTCTCAAATCAGTGTTCATGTGCTTAAATATGAAAAGTGAAATATTAAATTGTGTCCTAGTGCAATTAATTGCATAAATATTAAAATAAAACCTTTGTCATGCATTTTCTAATAAGAAAAATCAGGTGTACTCATAAACTATAGCATAGATATGTAGATAATTCTTTAAAATTAGTCTTACGAGTTCTTACAAAACTATCACCTACTTACAAAATATCGGAAATTAAGATTCTCGTAAAACCTATATAATTTTTTTAGTCATTGAAACTTTATACATTTGTGCCAATATATCTTTCGGGGCGTAAGACCATGCTTTTTTCGTATTTCATACAGCAGCCTTTCTAGTAATAAATATTTTTTTTTATAAATAATGTATTTTATTGATATTCTATGTTTTTCAGCTGGAAATTATTTCACATTAACCATTTCAAAATTAAATCAAATTCTGAATTTCTAGACTTACATGATTTAAAAAAAAAATAGTTTAAAATTTATTCAGAGACACCAACCATAATTTTTTGTCTTGTAAATTAAGCACTGTTATCTGACGTAACTGGCATTAATCAATAATAACTATGCTGCCTAAAATTATTGGAAGCATAGTTTATTTCATAATATGTCTATTTTTTAAAAAAAGAATTTGTAACGGAATAAACTTGGGGGTTAATCCCTTAATATTGCACTAAATATGACGGAAGTTTAAATTATAATATCCTTGCCCAATTATGAATTTACATTTGCTTTTTAACTCATCTCATGTAAAGTCTTATCAGGGGAGTAACTTTTTTTTTGGACAGGAAGGGGGTGACCACGTTTTGGCGTCCTCTTAATTAGTTCCCTCGTCTCTTCAATTTACATTAAAAAAAAGCATTTAAATTGAACACGAGTGTCAAAAATTTATTTTTTAAATTTATTTTTCACTGCCAATGATTCAAATTATCTTAATATTTAATCAGGTATAATATAGTATACCTGATCGTAAAAAGTTTAAAACCGTAAGTTTTGCTAAAAAATTAAATATATAAATTTAGGCGCCCAAAAGAGTGCTGTCTGGACAAGTTTCTCCCCTCCTTCTCCTATAAGAAAAGATCCTGAGTATCAAGTTTTAAATATAAATTATTATATTTAAAGAATTATTATTCAATTGGAATGGGGTTGTTTCACGTAGTAAAGAAAGAAAACAAAACAACCTATGAAATCGCAGTAAGGAGAGCGGACATCATAAGATTACCTATGGTTGGTTTACATAATACGGAAAGAAAAGAAGCAATGGATGAAGTTAAAGTATAGAGTTCGTGACATCATAAGAAACATTCCCATTGACTTATTTTGAATTTATTTATATTTTATAAGTTTTGTGCTACATCGAAGTTGAGAAATTTAATTTTTTTTAAAGATTTATATAAAAGTATTTTCCGATTTTTCTTTAAGTTTAATAATCTGAATCAAAATTTAATTTTTAAAATTTCCGTTTATGACTCATTGAACAGAAGATAACCCTAAAAATAACTCTTCCCTGAACTTTTACGGTACTTAAAAATTTTTCGAATTCCTTTGACTCATTTCATGAATTCAATGAATTGTTCTTTTTCGTCAGGGCGCACTTCTCCCGCGCATCTCGAATATTCCACTCCATTATCTCGCGTGATTGGCTCCCAGATTATAAAAAGCTCCAACCGCGTTCTTTTCTTCATAATTCGAAAGTTCGAACACATTTGTCGCCTGCTAGCTCATCTTCAATATATCTTTATTAGTTTTGTTGGAATTTTGTCGTCGGCTGTTTAATTTTTTTTATCAGTCGTCATGTTGAAATTTATTGTTTTATTCAGCATTTTGGCTGCTGTTGCTTTTTCTGAAGAAGAAGCTCGTAGCCGAGAAAGGAGGTTTTCTCCGTAAGTTAATTTTTTGGAAGTCTATTCTACAATAATGTTCTTTTATTTTTTTAAAAGTATATCTTAGATTAAATATTGCTCTTATAATCCTTATAATTACTTTAAATTACGTTTTTTTTTTATAATGTAGTGTATCGGGAGAGCATATTGCAAAACTTATTATTTCCGTTATTAAACTATTACTTTTTAAACTTTTATATTTAAAAATGCATGGATAACCTCCCTTCTACTAGTTCCTAGAGATTTAAAAAAAATTGATGAACGGAACTCAAGTACAATCTTTCTACAATTTATGCTCAAATTATATTACAGTTCAATAATCACAATTGGGATATCCATTTTGTAATTGGTTTCTTATAATTTTTCTGTTCAATAAAATTTGGAATAATGAGTTTTTAAAAATGGTAATTGCAACTAAAATAACACTAATTACTGATATTTGGGATCCTCTAAAATTATAAGCAAAATAATAATTATTAATCGCTTATTCATTTAAATTAAAACATTAATTGTTCAAAAAAAATACAATTACTAATAAAATAATAACAGTGAAATTTCATATAAGTTAACAGAAAATCCTATTCTATCAATTAATTAGAAATGTTCTTCAACTGATATATCTTAATTTCTGCGTTAGCCATTCCATCTAAATCGTCCAAAGTTAGATTTTAAAAATCAAAAAATAGAAATTTCCAATGCATTCCAAGTTTACATTTTACACTGTTGAAAATTGTCTTGGTTTCATTATATTTCTAGTAGCTGCAATGGCTTTGTTGCGAAAGGTTTGAACACATTTTCAGTATTCGGTAGATTCACTTTTTCAGGTTTTGAAAACTAAAACCTGATATAAATGGTTCAACCGAATACAGAAATACGGTGAAACATATACCACACAGCTTTTGCAGCTACTAGGAACCATATGTTTGGAAAAAGTAAGTGCCAAATTTTTAACGGTGTATAATGGTCAACATAGAGTAACTTGAAGCTTCTATTTTCATGTTAGAATGATTGTATATGCAGTGTACGAGGGAAGAACCGCTTGATTTATTAAGAGTCTTCCCGTAATTGCGTCTGCTTGGCGGACATTGGCAACAGGAAAGCGGTTTTTCTTTCGGTTCTTCATTGGCGGTACAAATGTATGACTCGTGTCTACTGATCTCTGGCGTGAATCAGGTTGCCTTGAAGGAAAAACAAAGCGAGTAACCGGTTTCTTTACACCAGTATAGGCGATTTCTCGCTATCATCGCCAAAGAGGCCTATTGAGGATAGTCTTCTACGAAATCAAGCGGTTTTTCCCGCGTACTGTTCATATTCGATGGTCCATTTTTAAATGTTTGAATGCAGTTTACTATTTTTTACAGATCTTTGCTCAATCAGCAAAATTAATTTTGTGGAGATTTATTTCCAAATCGTCTTCATTATAGTAACGTCAGTTCGTCACAAATCTTTCAAATGATAAGACCCAAAGAGAGCTTCGAACTTGAATGCCTTATCAATACCATTCTAGTAATCCTTTTCTCTCTAGTGCTGATATAGCAAGTTGACCAGTAGTGATCTTTGATAAGCTGATGACGCTGGAGATAGATTATGAACTCTTGGTTATGTATACACGTATTTAGTTTCCATTCCTTGGAAAGAATTTAAGAATTTTATCGCATGAAAGCAATTGAGGACAGTTTTACCTTGTTAAACCCTCTAATGCATACTGTTGCCGTTTGACAACAAGTTACATTATCCACTTTATTCGATTAAAGTGGAGCTCCCACTCGACAAATTTGTGTTTTTTCATCTATTATAATCCTCATAGATGACAGTAGTAAAAGTGTATTCAAAATTAAAGAGTGAGGTTATTGACTGTTGTGAAATTACGTTTTTGGCAGTATTCAAGTATAAAAATATTAGTACACTAAATACAAATAAATTGTTTTGAAAAATTAATTATAGTTGAAGAGGGTTATTTTGAAACATATTTAGTAGTTTTCTAGTCATTATTATCAAAATTGGAATTCTGTAGTTGGTTTTTGTCATAAGGAAACAATTAAAAAAAAATAATATTATTTAAATTTATTCTAATGAAGTTAAATTTTTTCAGTATTTTTCCCATAATGTATGAGTATTAAAGATACATATATACATTTTCGGGATGAAAAAAAAATCATGCATGAGAGGGTTAAAGAATGATGAATGAATGTTGAGGCTTTTTGAAAGTTTTGGGATTATGTGAAAGGAATGAGAACTGGTTAATTTTTAATCAACAATATTTAAAAATAATAGTTAGGTTTTATAATATAAATTAACTACATTACAATCACTAACATTCCCCAATAAAAAAGTTGTTAATCATTGATGTGCCGATATATTTTTGTTATTAATAATAATATTCTTTTTTTTTTCTTCGACGGAATAAGCTTCCGACTTACATTAAGTACCTTAACAGCATATCCGTTTTGAGCATATATCCAATACTTTCTCATTGCCCTCATTTTATGCGTTTTCGTGTTAATCTACATCAATTTCAAGTTTCGTAGCTTCATTCTACGGTAAAACTTAATAAAATCCTTGAAAATAAACCAACGCAAAACCAACCAACTATTATTTATTGGGCTTATTCGAAAAATACTTGTTGTTGTTGGTGTTGTGCAGGATTAATCCACTGAGGATGGTTTCCAAAGAATCTGAATATGTTGAAATTCTTTTAATACAAATAAGGGCAAAAAGAAGCATTTTAACTATTACACTTTATTGACAACACTTTATTTTCTAAGTGGCGCAAAACATACTGGTAGAAATCCATTCTTGTTATCCACCATGCAGGAAAATGTATGTTGGTGTTGTCGTGTACCTCCTGACTATTGTCTGGAAAGCAGGAGGTATGCAATAGCTTCCGTTGGTGCAAGGCCTACAGCCCTGTAAGGGTGGAAGTCTGACTTTCACTCCAAGATTGCATGCCTCCTCCATTTTAAGCATGCCTCTGAAAGAGGGCATTTTCTCCAGAAACCCTTCATCCATGGTGATAGGTGAAAGTTTCAATCAAGCAAGGTGAAGGCCCACAGGACTTTCGGACCTACAGATTTAATCACGTTTTTTTGTGCATGTACTCAGGACAACGCAAACATGTATGCTTTAACCAGGATTCGAAACCGAGTCCACTCGCTTGTCTTCCAGCCATAACGGCTGGGAGACGGGGGTTGCTAAGATATATGAAACTGTTAAGTGATTAAGAAGCTCAAAAATATGTTTTCTTTCAGATTCGGCTTCGGCTTTCCGTTCACATACGCTGGTCCCGGCGGTGCGTTCGCTGGCGCCGCGGCGGGTGCTGGCCCTTTCGGCTGGGGTCCGTCTCCCTGGTTCCAGCCCCGAGCCCCGAGTTACTTCCCCTTCAACTGGGCACCGTTTCCCTTCTTCCCATTCCCACAGAACTGGTATGAAGGGTAAGTATCAATTTTTTTTCAATAGGTAGTCAATTACATTCATTCAAATTCCAAATATCCGAAATCCCAATTCCAGTCGAACTACACTCTTAAAACGAACAAGTGATTTTAACTCAGTCTGAGTGGATTTCACTCCTCCAGACTGGAAAATGCACTTCTCCTTTTGGAGTGGATCCTTTGTCTGTTAAACCTCCGACAGGGTCACTCCAAACGAGTGATTTTAACTCAGTCTGAGAAAATATGCATGCCTTTAGGGTGTCGAAAATGCACTTCTCCAACTGGAGAGGATTTCACTCTTTTGTTTTAAGAGTGTAGGTAGTCAATTACATTCATTCAAATTCCAACTATCTGAAATCCAAAATCCAGTAGAGCTACACTCTTAAAACGAACGAGCGATTTTAACTCGGGCTGAGTTAGTTTTCACTCCTCCAGTATAGAAAATGCACTTATCGTAGAGGAGTGGATCCTTTGTGTGTTAAACCTCCGACAGGATCACTCCAAACGAGTGATTTTAACTCAGTCTGAGTTAATATTCACTCTTTTCCAGTGTCGAAAATGCACTTCTCCAACTGGAATGGATTTCACTCTTTTGTTTTAAGAGTGTAGTTAATTCTAGTCATTCAAATTCCCAACTATCCGAAATCCAAATTCCAGTAGAACTACACTCTTAAAACGAACGAGCGATTTTAACTCGGGCTGAGTTAATTTTCACTCCTCCAGTCAAGAAAATGAACTTCTCCTAGATTAGTGGATCCTTTGTGTGTTAAACCTCCGACAGGATCACTCCAAACGAGTGATTTTAACTCAGTCTGAGTTGATATTCACTCCTTTACGGTGTCAAAAATGCACTTCTCCTACTGGAGTGGATTTCACTCTTTTGTTTTAAGAGTGTATATACATAGTTTTTTTTCAAAATGTAAATAAACTAAGGGACAACATTTACTCGTTAAATCCAATTGCTCGTAACAAACGTGTAGTTGAAAATAAATATTTGTGAAAAGGTACCTTTTGTACTTTTTCAAATTTCGACAACTTTTGCTATTCAGATGTTTCGAATCCCCTTAAGTTGTTAACACCCCATCCCATTTTCTACTCGAGCCCAGCTGTTGAACCTATTATTTTACCCTTCATTAGTTATTGATTTTAGTATTATAAAAAATAGTTTTTCCGGAAAAATAGGCGAAGAAAGAAACCGAAAAAAAAGAAGAAAAGTTTTTGAGTTGCCGTGGTAGTCAATAGAGTTTTTTCCAGGCAAAAAAAGAAAGCATTTCTCGCTAAATCAGGTTCTCTCGTAAAAAGCACTATTCTTTCCATAGAATTAAAATTTTACCAACTATATATTCTTGCTTCCCTCGTTAAATTGGGCTCGCTATAATCGAGCTTGACTATCATCTTGCTCCATCCATTCACAAATTTGAAATCATACTTTTTAATTAAATTATAACTATAATTTTTCAAAATTTTATTTGTTAAAAATACACCACTCAAAACAATAAGTGGATTGCATAGTTTAGTTTAACCCCTTTCACCACCAAGGATACCATTTGGAATCATCAGCCTGCGATTTTTTTCTCACTTAGTTGAGATCGCACTTATTTATCGTTAGATGGAAGAATCATGTCTGTTGAAGAATTAAATGATGTTTTTTATATTAAATAACAATATGAAAAGAATGGTAAAATAAAATTCACTCTAAAATGATTTTATTGAATAAATTGACCCTAAATTATTCATGCTTGCATTTTTTGATGTTTGAAAATCAATTTTAGCAATTTTTAGCAAATGAGGTTTTAAAAATTATTATTGTTATAATTTGATCAAAAGTTATTGTCTCAATCCCCCCTCCCCCATCTAAATTTTAGTAAAAAAAGTAAGATTATTTTCCCTGTTTTTTACCATTTCATTCTGATACTGAATATATTTAACAAAATTTAGATTTATGGAATAAAAATAGAAATGTGTAACTGAAAAGGTTAACAAAAGTAAGCAAAGTGCTCCCCTATTTTTTTTGGGCAGTGTAGTTAAAGTTCAATTTTTAGCATTTAAAAATCTAATTACGAAGAATTTCCGGGCCGATTTATTTAAAAATATGGTTTCAGAATGAAATTTTTTTGCCATTTTTGCACATTTCAATTTTACTGCAACAAACATCATTAAATTCTTCAAAATACTTTATTCTTTCGTCTAACGATACAAAAAGAAAATACTATATCTTTATAGAAAATGAATGGAGAATTTAATGAAACTTATTTGAAATAAGGCCGTGTTTGATGATTTCGAACAGAATTATTTTGAGTGAAAGGACTTAAATGTTTGACACAACTTTCTCTACCCTAAATACTTTAAGATTAATAATGACTACTCAAGTTCTCCTGAATCCTTGTAAGTTTGGCATTCTTTATTTAAAAGATAAATACTTTTCGATATTTTCGCAATGATTGTAATTTTTTTGTGTTTTAACTCGAAAATATTTCCGTATGTTTCTAGTATTGATTTTGAGATTGCAATGGATTATTTCATTGGGTGGCTTTGTACTTTTCAATAAATGTACTTTTTTTTATAGAAAAGTTTGATGTATTTATTCTGTTTAATTATTAAACACTATTTATTAGAAAATTGCAAGGGACTTTTAATATAAGTATTTAAAACACAATTTGCTTAGTTATGTTACAGGAAATTTTTTTTTCACAATTACGTCATATCTTAATCGGAATTTTATTTACAGTAGCAGAATGTGTTATCTTCAGAAAATGTGTGTTGGTGTTTATATTATCCTTTAAAATAAAGATATCAGCAATGTAATGACGATCAGATAATGTACCATTGACCTAAAATGCCTCTTTTTTCAGTTCATTATTTATTTATACATTTATACAATTTTGACCTTCAATGAGTATTTGATGATTCAAGTTCTTATCAATTTCTCGGGACAGCAATTTTTTAAAAAAATTATTTATTTCGATACTAATAATACAAAGGCTGGCATTAACATTAGGATCCGAATATAACTTTACTAAAAAAAGAATTAAAATTGCTCTAATCACTAAATACATTTTGGACACTTAGTATACTTACCACATTACAATGCCTTCAAAAAAATTATGACTCCGAACTAGTTTTCGAATTACCAAAATCAAATTTTGCTTCACCATTCTAGGGTTATCGCAAGCTTTCAACGGAAATTCAATAATTATTTCTTATCGTTTGCTAAATTAAATTATATTAAAATGTATAAATTTGTAATAAACCTCGCTTTTTAATAGAACCCAAAACATTTTATATCAACACATGCAGAAAAAGAATCTTTTAGTAAAATATATTTGACGTCACTTCAAACTCTTTGATTTCACAAAAATAAAGTTCTTTTAATCTATTATTTAAAACAAATAAAGTTTCTCGATCAATTGGTGGGAATTTTAATGGTTATTTTATTCTAATTTCTAATAAAAGTATCTCTTATGATTTTTAAAAGAGCATTAAATTCTGCATTTTTTTTAATAATTGAAGTCCTTCGAATTCGATTTTTTTTCCTGAAAATGTCATTGTCTTCTATTTTCTATGAACTGAAATTTTTGACCAATTACTCTTGTCTGTGACATTTGCAGTTTGGTATATGAAAGCTGCTGACCGATAGGCATATACTGAACGATTATAGTTCTTTACACTTTTATGTTGTAAACGTAGGGAGGCTAAAAAATTGACAAGGAATTAATTTTCAATTTTTCTGTGTTATTATAGTTCCTTTTGCCTAACACTGAATTGATGCAATTAAAGAATGTGGATATAGTTCACTCTAAAACATGAGGCTCTGGTGTCAGCGCAGAATACTAACGCATACTTCAATGTTTTAAACTGGACACCCAGCTGCTGCATGCTTTAACCAGTAAAATTCAAAGGGCTTTTCTTAGAGTGTAGACTGTAAAACCCAATTTGAATTTGAAATCGGAAAAGTGCGTCATTTACCAGCAAGCATGACAAACAGCAGCTGTGACTACATCGAGTCATGGCGGAGAGTGTCCCTTGGTGGTTGCTGTGTTAATAAGACGAAGAAAATAATTGCGACATACAGGACACACTGTTTGCATACACAAAAACAGCTGCACGCATGATGATTATTTCTGGATGGATACATAAAGCTGCATTTAATATCAATTTGAAAACAGTATTAATTAAAGCTATAAATTGTATTTATCGTGGCTTAAGTAGATTAGCTTGTTTAATTAGAGGCATAAAATAGCACAGAATGGAAAATTTTAGTAGCATTGAACGGTAAAAATAAATAATCAATTGGCCTTTAAAACGAATATTTGGCAAGTAGTTTTGTAGTACATGTATTGGGAAGCCATTAAAAATACTTTCAAAGTAATTTAAAGTGTACAGTTTTCTTCGATTCGTTTTTTTTTGCTTCGAAGTTTATTTTTCTTGCTTATAAATTGTTTTACAATTTAAAAGACAATACAGGGTGTGGTGTAATATTTGATTCAGATATAATTTCAAAAGTATTAAAAAAACTTGATTTGTAGCAAAATATTATTGCACATATTAATGTTATTGCATCTTCACTTATATTAATCACATCCCAAGCAGGACAATTTTAAATCTGTGCAGGCAATAAAACGATTTTTTTAATCGATGCAATTATATTAGAGTTTTACTTAACAATGGTACAGTAATATATTTGCATCGCTCGAAAACAACAGTAACACTTAAATTGTGCTGTTATTGTTGTTGAGTTTAGTATTATGTCTTAAATTATTAAAAGAAGTGAGTAAGATAAGCTGTTTGGAGGCTTTTAGACTTAAACGAATATGTGGAGACTTATTTTATAAGAAATAATTAACAAAGTGGATGTATTACAAAAGAATTATAATTCATATAATTAGTACTTAAGAAAAATTCCGGGGAATTACGGTAAAAGGCTAGAGATATTAAACCCGCGCGCTATCGCTCAATCTCTAGAGGAGAAATTACGGTAAAACCTTTAATACCAAACGGTTTTTTTAGTAAACAAAAATCTAAGTAAATTCAAATTGGTTGCCTCTTAAAAAGCTTTTTTCTGGCAATCTAAATTTCTTGTTATAGTTTATTGTTAGAAAATCGTTTTACATTCATTTTCCCTTAATTTTCACAAAACATCTCCGCTGTGATCCTTGATATTAGTTTTAAGTTTATTTATGAATTGCTCGCGGTTTTGTTGGGATTCTTTCATCAGGAATGCTCAAGCGTCATTTTCTAGAGAATTCTTTATTTCACCAGTTTCTTTTCCGGTGTCCAGTCATTTTTGCTGTGTCAATACGACAAATACGACACCAGATTTGTTTGTTAAGCCATTCTAAGAAGAATTTATAATAATAATAATAATAATAATAATTAATAATAATAATAATAATAATAATAATAATAATAATAATAATAATAATAATAATAATAATAATAATAATAATAATAATAATAATAATAATAATAATAATAATAATAATATAATAATAATAATAATAATAATAATAATAATAATAATAATAATAATAATATAATAATAATAATAATAATAATAATAATAATAATAATAATAATAATAATAATAATTATAATAATAATATAATAATAATAATAATAATAATAATAATAATAATAATAATAATAATAATAATAAATATAATAATAATAATTAATAATAATAATAATAATAATAATAATAATAATAATAATAATAATAATATAATAATAATAATATTAATAATAATAATAATAATAATAATAATAAATATAATAATAATAATAATAATAATAATAATAATAATAATAATAATATAAAATAATATAATAATAATAATATTAATAATAATAATATATTAATAATAATAATAATAATAATAATAATAATATAATAATAATAATATAATAAATAATAATAATTAATAAATACTATTAATAATAATAATAATAATAATAATAATAATAATAATATAATAATAATAATAATTATAATAATAATAATAATAATAATAATAATAATAATAATAATAATAATAATAATAATAATAATAATAATAATAATAATAATAATAATAATAATAATAATAATAATAATAATAATAATAATAATAATAATAATAATAATAATAATAATAATAATTTAATAATAATAATAATAATTATAATTATAATAATAATATTAATAATAAATAATAATAATAATAATAATAATAATAATAATAATAATAATAATAATAATAATAATATTAATAATATATATTAATAATAATAATAATAATAATAATAATAATAATAATAATAATAATAATAAATAATAATAATTCTAATAATAATAATAATAATAATTAAATAATAATAATAATAATAATAATAATAATAATAATATAATAATAATAATATTAATATAATAATAATAATAATATAATAATAATAATAATAATAATAATAATAATAATTAATATTAAATAATAATAATAATAATAATAATAATAATAATAATAATATTATAATAATAATAATATAATAATAATAATAATTTATAATAATAATAATAATGATGGATAATGATGATAATGATAATGATGATGAATGATTTGATGTATGATGATTGATGATGATGATTTGATGATGATGATACAACAACAAACATAAGCAATAGTAATATTAGTAGAAATAATAATAGGAATAATTGATGATCCATTTTTGGCTTAAACTTTTTTTTATTGCGTTGTAAGCGTTATCAATATCTTAAAAATGCTTGGTATGTTAAGTTGAGTTTTTGACGTCAGCCATTAATAAAACTAAGAATTCTTCAGTTCTTTAAAATAAATACACAAATGACTGCAACATTTTTGTTTCCTAAACAATCGCTTGTTTTCGGCAATGCATTCTCGATCGGATATATTTTTGTCGGGTATATTGATCAGCATGTTTAAATTCATTAAGCATTTTTAAAAATGAACTACACTACGCAGCTATTAGTTATGGTGTTCTACGTTTAATTTTTTTTATTCAAGTACATCATTATTTGAGAGTTCTGGATTGGGCAAGGTTGACTCATCCTTTTGAGTGGGTCGATAAAATGAGGACCAAGCATGCTTGGAAACTCAACACTGGGGGGTTCCAAATGAGGCTTATGATGCCTTTTCTCTTCTCACAAACTAGCCGTTGTGCCTAGGAGTTTAGTAGTTTGTATGTATGTAGCATTTCTGTATGCATCATAAATAGGCCGGGCCTGTTCTAGGAAATCTCAGACTATAGGCACAACCTATTTTGGGGGAACCTTTCCGGAATATTTTGTGTATGATCTCCAGTAATGATCATGCTTCCGTGCCAAAGAGTAAAAAGGAAGAGGGGAAGGAGCGATTGATTCGTTAGTTGGAAACTCTTGTTTTACCCCAATATTTACACACCAAATGATCTGAATACAGTTTAACCAAAATACACTTTTTATTCTGATAAAATTGCCAAATTTTCTCAAAAAATAATTAAATCTGTTAGACCTTAATCGAAATTTTAATTTTTAAACATGTTTTCTAGATGGATTCGCAAATAATTTATGGAACTCTTTACATGCGCGGGTGGATCTTCTCCATAGCCCATTTCTATTTACCCAACTTAGGTTAGCAAGGGCCGGACCTTCGGCGCAATGGCTAGAGTGCTGGCCTTTGGAGCTGCTGGGCACGGGTTCGAATCCCGGTCATGGGAAGGATGTTTGTGTTCGTCAATAAATGTTGTTATTTGTCTACGTGTTTATGGTGTCCTTGTTTGTGTTCTTGTGACTGTCTCTTTTGGAGAGCGGGGTAATGGGCTATATAGCCTACGCCCTTCCCTTCTAGAGGGTGCAATCACTGTCATTTGTCATTTGTCATAGGTTAGCAGGGAGTGTATATGACCCATGTATCAAATTTTGACTACAATTTCATAGGCTTCCTTTCAACATCCATCAAAACAATCACGTTACGTTAGGTCACTTTCTTAGTCAAAATTGAGCAAAAAACAAAGCGGAGTTTCAGAATTATTTTTAGTTGATTTATATTTTGGGGATATACAGCATTTAGCATAATATAGAAACTGATATTTAGGGGCCCTAAGGCCCGGGCCTAACGGGCCTTATGGAAGAACACGCCAAGAAGGTATTCAATTTGTGTTTGATGCGTTTCAGAGAGAACGTGTGCAAGGAGGTGAGAACGAGAAACGACGACACGCCCGACGAGTTCAACGAGTGGCTGAAGGAGGACGAGTCACCCAACATCAACTCGGACTACAGCCACGAGCAGGAGCAGTGCAAAGGGTCCAACACCAAGTTCGTCTGCATCAAGAGGTACGGAAAATGTTATTATTGTGGTGCTAAGTACAGAGTGAATAAAAGTGGCACCGATCTAGAGATAGGAATACGTTGAAATGCTTGGCGAGAAAAACTTTTGAAGCCGCCTGTAAGGTTTCAAATGGAAGTAAAAGATTATTCAAGCATGTAATGGTTTCACTTGAAAAACCTGTGCATTGGTTGGATCGGATCATATTAGAGCTACTCATGGACTATTGGTCAGTTCAGATCTTAGGCGTCAGTGTGAGTGTAAGTTGATCAATTCACAGGTAAAGAAGAAACGCACAGTACGGCAGAGAGAGTTCACTGTAGAAAATTATATTTCAATTCAACTAGCTTCTCAAGCCATAGCGTAGTTACCGACAAATAAGCCGCCAAGCTTTTGTTGGGGCTTAATATTGTAGCGATCAATAGCAAAACAGTTTTTGTATTGGTTTTGAATTGGCAACATTTCTGTCGTATTCTTATCTCCAAGTTGGGGCCACTTTTATTTGCCTCACCCTGTAGAATTTCAATTATCCGAACTCCAATGGTGCTGTTCGGCTCTATAAATTCACCAAGAGGTTCCATCCATTCTATCCATAAGCTTAACACGTAAAAGTTTAGCCTCCATTTAATTAGAAGCTCCTTTTCTTTAAGAATAGATTCTCTTATATTTTCATAGTACGTAAAGTAATAAATTAAAAAAGTATATATATTTCTTTCAGAAGGAATCAGAATATCCAAATTTTTAATTTTTGGAATAGAAAACGGCTCTTACTAATGTGGATAAAATTGGAGTTCTATTTCAAACTAAATATTTTGATAATTAAATATATGGCAAAATATTGTAAAGAAATTTTTTATTGTGTTATGTTATTAACGTTAGGTTATTAACGTTAGTGTAACGAGGAAATTGTAGTTGAAAAATTTACACGAGTTCTTAGAACTTTCAAAATTCGACAAAACCTGACAATTTTTTTTTAATTTGGCTCGTTCACACATTTTAAGCGTTCAACATATCAAATTTGCAAGAATACACTGCTCTCATGGTTGGATAATATGTTTAAATAATTGAAAAAGACATTTAAAAAACGTCTTCCCATTTTGCCACAATACACTGAAAAAGTTTAAATTAAAGGGATATGGTCTTTTTTATATTTAAAGATTGTTGTAAGTTAACTTAAAGGTCATGAAACGTTAGAAAACTAAAACTTCATCATGGTGTAGACGGTACATCCATTTGCATACATAAATACATATTTTATCAAAATGTTTTGTCAAAATGTTTAACAAAATGTCTTAATAGATATTTTTATTCGGTGTATTTAAGTCAGTTGAATACTTAGGTTCTTCTATTCTATTCTTTCTTTTAGAATTGTTGACAACGGAAAAGCTAGACTGCAAGCAACGAAATACGAATGTTGTCATGGATTTGTCCGAAATCCAAATGGACCTGGATGCATTGAAAGTAAGTATTCTGAACTAAATACACACCTCAGCCAAATGCGATTCTAAACTTAAATAGGTCAATTAACCAAATGTCTTTTTCTGTGTTGATATTGGTGTACATTTCATTTAGATAAGTTTTTTTATATATATCAAACATGCTCTGCTAAAAACGGAAGTTTCCAACTTTGAGAATAATTTTCTGACAGTTAATGACATCGTTGGTTTACAATAGCTACAAATACATTGTTTTCGAATTTGAAAAGATGCGTTTTGTCGAATTTAAGGTCATACTCACTCTCGTGTTTGACATTTTAAGAATGAACGAAAAAATATATCTCATCATAGTAGGAGTTATAGAAGCAGTAATGTTCTCAGAAAAGTTGTTTGTGATTTTTTAAAATTTAATTTCATCCATGTTCCTACGCTCCTACTTCTCCGATAAATTGGTCAGACTACAATGTTAGTTATATATACTTGTGTTATCTCGAATGTTTTCGACTAAAATGCATCACTGAATTTAAGGCTTTTAAAAAATATATTAAAATCTACCATATATTTTCTACTAAAATTTGCACGAAAACTCTAGACTCTATTGTGCTCAACAGCTACATTATATAGACGACATGGATGTTCAAATTTAACTCATTGCCGACCTTTAGAAGGCCGGCCGAAAAAGATTTTCCACACGATAATAAACTGTATGTTTAAGTTTATCTAAGTGAACAAATATAAGACATGTTCTGTTCTGTTCAGACATGCTATTGTTCTGAATATTTTGTATAAAAGAAATAAAAATACATAAAAAAATAATACAGGGTGAGTCAAATAAAAGGGGGCCCCGGTCAAGAGATAGGAATACGTCGAAATGCTTGGGGAGAAAAACCCTTGAAGCCGCCTGAAACCTGTTTTTGCATTGGTTGGATCGAATTAGCTTCACATTAGAGCTAATTATAGACTAGTGGCAAGTTCAGATCTTAGTTTGTATTGTATGAAGACTTCCCATAATGCAAATTCTGTGTCTTGCAATCAGATTAGAATGTTTTGTATTGCCAAATTCAAAAAGGTTCAATTCTCTAGGATAAATAACGATCGAAATAATAACTAGTGGGAACTTTTCTTAATCAGCTCTACAAACCTTGTTTATATTTCATTTCAACTATCTTCTCAAACCATAGCGTAGTTGCCGGCAAATAAGTCGCCAAGCGTTTTTTTGGGCTTAATATCGAAGAGATCAATAGCTTCAGTTAGCAAACCTGTTTTGCATTGGTTTTTGACTTGGCAACATTTCTGTCGTATTCTTATATCTTTGTTGGGGCTACTTTCATTTGCCTCACCCTGTATAATAGATTTAAAGCTTACATTTTTATTGAGAAATGAAGACATTAATAGTATTCATGTACATATAATATATTATTTAGTAGTTAATGTTCAGAAACTAGTACTGAATGTGTTTATTTGTTATCGATGCTTGACAACTAAACTGTTGTGGTGCGTATATGATTGTTTTTGTGCTAAATAACAACGCTTTTTAACTAGTACTGTGTTGCTAAAGCTTTCTAACCAATGCACTAACACGTTACGCAGGTGTGCAACGACAACCCCCTCAAGTTCCACAAGTACCTGCAAAAAATAACGACAAGTATTATTACGGCATCGCCCCAAATGAGAAATACGCACAGAAGAGTTTTAGCAGCAGCAGTTCCTCAAACAGTAAGTGGTTGGGGATAGGGTGTTGGATAACTATGTATGGTTATGTATTGGTAAATCAGGACAAGTTTGATAATCATACACTCTTGAAACAAAAGAGTGAAATCCACTCCAGTTGGAGAAGTGCATTTTCGACACCCTAAAGGCATGCATATTTTCTCAGACTGAGTTAAAATCACTCGTTTGGAGTGATCCTGTCGGAGGTTTAACACACAAAGGATCCGCTCCAAAAGAAGAAGTGTATTTTCCAGTCTGGAGGAGTGAAATCCACTCAGACTGAGGTACATTGGGAGTGTTTGTTTTAAGAGTGTAGTTGTTGGTAAAAGGGGGTTGAATATTTATGTACGTTTATGTATTAGAATGGTAGGACAAGTTTTAGTGTGATATTTTTCTCTACGAGAAATGCATTTTAACATTAAGCCGTTGATGAAAATGGTTGACTGCTGAATTATTCAAGACAAGAAGAAATATTTTACTTGTTGAATAACTAGGCATGGTTATAAATATTAGAACTGGTGAACCTCATTTAGTTTGCCATTTCGCCCAATACAGTACAGATTGTTTTTATCCTTATTGTAACGTAAATTTCAAATCGTAGGAAAACGTTTTATTAAGAAGAAAATGCCTTTGTAAACAAGAAATTAGCTTGAAGAGCTATGTAAACCCCTTTTAGCACCAGTGTTACAAAGTGATTAGAATTTATTGCATTATGTGCACTCCATTGTCTATGGTCATACACACTGAAATGAGCGAAGGAGAATTTGGCTTTTTCGGCGCTGTTGCACCTCTGAGTTTTTTAAAACACGTTTCAACTAAAATAAACTGTTGTCGAAGATTTTACAATAACTCGTATCCACCAAAAGTAACTCATGGCGAACACTAAGTTGCATTGGTTTACACTCTTAAAACAAACACACCTAATTTAACTCAGTCTGAGTGGATTTCACTCCTCCAGACTGGAAAATGCACTTCTCCGTTTGGAGTGGATCCTTTGTGTGTTAAATCTCCGACAGGATCACTCCAAACGAGTGATTTTAACTCAGTCTGAGAAAATATGCATGCCTTTAGGGTGTCGAAAATGCACTTCTCCAACTGGAGTGGATTTCACTCTTTTGTTTTAAGAGTGTACGTACTACGATATTTGTTATAATCTAGTTCAGTGGTTCTCAACCGGTGGGTCGCGACCCCCTGGGGGTCGCGAAGGGATCCTAGGGGGGGGGGGGGGGGGGGGGGTCGTCGCAAAAAGTTTTAAAAAATAAATATACATATTTAAGTAACGTTTTATACAATATTTTTGCAACTAGAATGGAAGAAAAATATCATCGCACATTATTTTACTCTATATCTTGGTTAATTTACGTTTCAACTTTTTTATGTTATTATTACATAATTTTAGTTCTAGTACGTTACGTTGCAACAAGCTAATGAGAAACTTGTCTCTTGTCGGAACTTTTCGGAACCTTTTAAATTTGTAACTAAATGGAAGTTTTCACAATTAGATTTCTTAATCTTTGTTAAAAGATTGCTTACTGTTTCAAGGTATACCCCTGGATACATGTTGAGACTTGAATTGGGTCATTCAAGAATTTCTTTAGTTTTTATCCGTTTGATTTTAAAATATTGGATACATTTACTTAAGATGTCTGATGAAAGATTTGCTAAAGCTTGTTATTTAAAACTTTATAATTTGTCTCTTTATGATTCTTCTACTAGCAAATTTAACTGGGCTATCTCTGTTAGAAATATTTTACAAAGTGCTGGTTTTTATTTTGTTTGGATATCCCAAGATTACGAAGTAGCAGAACAATATTTACCATTAATTATCCAAACATACAATGATCAATACATTCAAAATGACCTTGCTTGTGTAGCTAATAGTAACAATCACTCTTTTTACAAATTCATCAAAAACTCACATTTAATTGAAGATTATCTAGCCTCAAATGTTGATATATCTGTAAAACGAATTATAATGCAGTTGCGTTGCAATCAAACATACTTATACTTTAAAGGATCAATTTACAAAATATTTCCTGACACTATATGTAAAATATGTAATACATCCGAAGATGAAACCTGGGAACACATAATTTTAACTTGTCCTGTTTATGAATCCTTCAGAAGAAAATACTTTATTAATTCTAACAATCTTTCAGTATTTTTAAAATTTCATAACAAAAACTATTATAATATTTATAACTACTTAATATCAGTTTTAAAATTTAGACAATATATATTAAGTTTCGATGATACTGACAATTAGTTTACTTCCTTGTGTCTCTTTGTATGTATTTAAGTGTTTGTTTGTATTTCATTTGTTTGTTTTATATGTATCCTTGCAATAGATTAATGTTGATATTATGAAACATTTTATTGTAACAACCATTGCCAACCATTGTAAACGGGCTTAGGCCCATTGCAATAAATTTATTATCTATCTATCTATCTATCTATCTATCTATCTATCTATCTATCTATCTATCTATCTATCTATCTAATTTAACTCAGTCTGAGTGGATTTCACTCCTCCAGACTGGAAAATGCACTTCTCCGTTTGGAGTGGATCCTTTGTGTGTTAAACCTCCGACAGGATCACTCCAAACGAGTGATTTTAACTCAGTCTGAGAAAATATGCATGCCTTTAGGGTGTCGAAAATGCACTTCTCCAACTGGAGTGGATTTCACTCTTTTGTTTTAAGAGTGTACGTACTACGATATTTGTTATAATCTAGATCAGTGGTTCTCAACCGGTGGGTCGCGACCCCCTGGGGGTCGCGAAGGGATCCTAGGGGGGGGGGGGTCGTCGCAAAAAGTTTTAAAAAATAAATATACATATTTAAGTAACGTTTTATACAATATTTTTGCAACTAGAATGGAAGAAAAATATCATCGCACATTATTTTACTCTATATCTTGGTTAATTTACGTTTCAACTTTTTTATGTTATTATTACATAATTTTAGTTCTAGTACGTTACGTTGCAACAAGCTAATGAGAAACTTGTCTCTTGTCGGAACTTTTCGGAACCTTTTAAATTTGTAACTAAATGGAAGTTTTCACAATTAGATTTCTTAATTTAGCATCATAAACATTCAGTTTTAAGAATTCATTTATTTAATCCTTTAAGAATCCATTTATTTTGTCTTGGGTTTTGATTATTGTTATATTTCGACCTTGTAGCTTGGTATTTAGCTCATTTAGGTGCATAAATATGTCTGCTAAGTATGAAAGTTGAAACAACCAAGTTGGGGAGCTAAAAAAAATCCTGGTTTAGCATCTTGTAAAAATATCAGCATTTCAGATTTTCTTGTTTAAAAAAAACAATTAATTAAAACAATTAATTTAAACAACTAAATTTAATTAATAAAGAGTACCGCATATGTAGGACAGAGGGGGAGGGGGGGTCGCGAAGTTATTTTGTGGCATTAGGGGGTCGTTACCTATAAAAGGTTGAGAACCACTGATCTAGATGACTGTAGTGACGTAATAGTAAAACAGCGCCATCTAGCGCAGATGTTTTTTGAGGTTGCGTGTGCATTGAACAACTACAATCAACAATGAAAGAACTTTACTATTAAATTTGACGCCACACTTTATTTGTGATTTTGGTGAAGCTCTATCTGAAGTTTACCCCATGAAGATAAGAAGTAGTCTCCTTTTAATATTGTTCCTAATATTGAGTGATATATCTCGAAGGATAAATTTAAGAGTTTTCTGAGAAAAAAATCCATTTTAAAGTAGTAAGCGATGTAAGAAGAAATTATCAATTTTTCAAACACTATTTATGATACCCATATATGAACATCATCTATGACAGCCATCTACTAACACCAACTATGAATTTGAAATATTGAAACATTTTGCAGATCTAAAATGTTGTTTACAAAAAAGTTTAGACTTTAATTAGAATGAAAAAACAAGTAGTGTTAAAATATAAAGAGACGAAGATTGTTATAGTTTTTAAGCGTAAGTAATAAATATATTAAAGCTGGAAAATCGTATAAATTAACATTTTTTTAATAATTCCTAAATTTTAGTAAATTTTAAATATCGTTTAATAAAAAACGACTTTTATAAAATTAATTATTTTCTGCTTATTTATAGGTGTGGGCAAAGTTCCCCCTCAATAAAGTGCTCAAAAAGCCGAGAAATGCTTTGGAAAATAATGTAAACTTTTGTGATTTCTATCTGCGTGCATTTCTTTACCACCAATTTTGAATAAGTGAACTGGTTGAATCTCATCTGTATTATTTTTTGCTGTTGTTAATAAACTTCTTTTAATAACCTTCCGTTTTCTGCTTTATTCTGATGTTTGCATTGTGCTTTTTATGTTTATACTAACAAAGTAAGTCAAAGGTGATGAAATTCAATTTTCAACACTTATCATGGTATTAAGCCAACGAGTTGAAAATCTGAAACTACACTCCGTGCCAACCTAACTTGGGTAAAAACAAAGAGTAAAAGGGAAGAGGGAAAAGCGCGATTGGTCCATAAGTTGGAAACTTTTGCAAGGTAATATTTAAATACGAAATGATCTTAATACAATTTAACCAAAATACACTTTTCATTCTGATAAGAAATTGCGAAATTTTCTCAAATAATATTCAAATCTGTTAGACCTAAAATGAAATTAATCTTTTAAACATGTTTTCTGGATTGATTCACAAATAATTTATGGAACTCTTTACATACGCGGAAGGATCTTCTCCATAACATATTTCTATTTACCCAACATAGGTTGGCAAAGAGTGTAGGTCTCAGTTGTTGATTATTAAGATTGAGTCTAATTATAATATAAATGTAAAATTATGCTTCATTGTTTATTAAAAAAAACACGGCAAAAACAGTACTGAAAAAAAAAATACTTAAAAAATATTGTTTCTTTCTTTGAATAGTTTTCTTAGAGAAGTGTTATTGATCAAGTGAGACAAAATTAACCCTCTAATGCATACTGTTGCCGTTTGGCAACAAGTAACATAATCCGCTTTATTCTATTAAAGTAGAGCTCCCACTCGGCTAATTTGTGTTTTTTCAGCTATTACATTACATGTTGAAGTTTTAATTACTAATAATCCTCATAGATGACAGTAGTAAAATATTCAAAATTAAAGAGTGAGGTTATGTAAGGCGCGTTCACATGTGCTGGGAAATAGCCGGCGTTTAGCTGGCTATTTTGTGAAGCCTTGTAACCCCGTTCGCATGAAAACGCCGGCGTTCCGGAAAAGACGTATGTGGGTACATCATATCCTTCTAGGGGATTGTTTGTTTGTTTTGGTTTGGTTTGATTCGAGTCGAGATCTTGGTTTATGCACAGTGTATTCTTTTTAAACGTTACTTTGTTAGGGATGTCGTCGCAAGAATAACTAAAAACAATTTTTTTCATTAAAAATTCGTAGACTGACATCTATCGATTTTATTGATGATGAAGAAAGTAGGAGGTTGATGCGAATAAATAAAATAATTTTAGCATATTGTAAGTGGTGATATAAATGTAATTAATATCACAAAATACAAATCATACTTAATACAAATTCATTAAAAAAACATAACCAGGTTTATTTTAAGTATGCCAAACCTTCAAGTTCTTTAATATTGACTTAGAAGATAAAAACTTGAAAAAAACCCCCGCTAAGTTATAGTTTTCATTGTCAATAATGTTGAAAAATGATTTGAGTGATCCTATGAGAAATAAAACTAATTAACAAAACAAAACAAACACACCAAACAATGAGACAAAAATTCTAAACAATTCAAAACTTTTGTTAAAAATAAGTTGTTTATGAAAACAATCAAATTTAATCAGTGCCAGAACGCTGGCGAATCGCCGGTGTTTGATCTGCATGAGAATGGGCCCTAACTGTTGTGAAATTAAGTTTTTGGCAGTATTCAAAATATGATAATATTATTAGTACTAAGTACAAATAAAGTGTTTTGTAAAATTAATTATAGTTAAAGAGGCTTATTTTGAAATACATTTAGCATTTTTGTAGTCATTATTATCAAAATTAGAATTTTGTCGTTGCTTTTTTGTCAGATGGAAAAAAAATTAAAATTGAAATTATTAAAATTCTAATGGCAGCTAAATTTTTTTTAGTATTTTTCCTGTAATGTATATATGAGCATTAAAGAACATTTATGGGAAAAAAAACTATAATGATATCTGCTATATTAAAGGAAAAAATTAAAAGTGTCCCTAACCCGCAAAATTAAAACAGTTTAACCATTTTAGTACCAGTGATGCCATTTGGTATCATCATGATTCTAATCATAATTAAAAAATAATATCAGGGCTGACATCTATTGGGATTAATAAAAAATATTTTCTAATCGAAAAAAGATTTAAGAATCGAATGATGTGTTTTTTTGATATCATAAATGACAATAGACGATCAGAAAAAAAATTCTAAAATGATGAGGCCATATTGTCATTGGGACTGAAAGGATTAAGAGAGAAAATATCATCTGGTTATTTAATTATTAATAACCTTCTTATTGAAATTTTATTTCAACTTTTATTTAACTAACGTTCATTTATAACTTAATTAATGAAATGCCTCAAATTATTATGAAGATGATGAAACCATTTTTAAACGTTTTGAATTATTTATTAAATAAACGAATTCTTGTTTTATATATTGCTTTTTTGAGGATTCTCATACCTGATGTAAAAATTGCTTATGTGATAAAGCAATACTTCGGCAGAAATTGGCAATTCAAAAGTAATGCATTATCCTCACGTAAGCACATCAATGTGGTCCCATTTTGTAGAAAGGATACTTACCTATATGGACCCCAGACAGAAACGTCTTCTCCTTTATTTTTGGACAAACCACAGGGGACAGTCTAGGCTACCTCAAGTTGTCCAATTTTTAACCTTCTAATGCATCATTTTTTCATCCCTAATTAATATTCACTTTTAGATAGTCAAAGGTTTTAAAAATTATTAATTTTGCTTTAAAAAATAAAATGTGTCAAAAAGTGACGTTTCATATTTTTGTTATATGTCACAAAATTATTTATTGACAAACAAAAATTTAGAATTTTTATCAACAGGAAAATGTACTTAATAAACTGTCGTTATACCGATTTTTGTTATTTGTCAAATTTTTTCTTTAAAATAAATATTGAAATTTTTAAAAAATAATTTAACAAGTTCATTATTTCTCAAAAAAATTAATAAATAAAAAACAACAACTTATTTACCACTAATCCCTAAAGATAAATTAAAGACATATGTTTGAAAAATATGTGTTAAAAATTTTAACACTGTATGGGCATTAGATTTTGAGTTATATCAATTTAAAGTCAAAAAATTATCGAAAGCACAATGAAGCAGGAAAACAGCTTTGAATTTTATAAACGTGGTTGGCCAACACAGATGTCACGACACAAGAAACTACACATATCGCGTTCTATTGCAGATATAAATAAAATTGTTGCTTTAAATTATTAAAAGAACATTTGTTTTATTTTTTAAAATGATAATAATTTTTTTTGAATTTTTTAAAGATTTTGTGTCCTATACCCCCTGAAACGATTCTTGTTCTTTATCAAGTTAGTTTATCTCCAAAATGTAGTGCTGCCATCTCTTATATATAGGATAAACTAAAGGAATGGTCTTCAACATATTGATAAAATAAATCGAGTAGATGTTGAGCTTTGATGATAAGGCTTTGTCCTGTAGTCTGAGAAATCCTGAAAGGACCTCGGAATAAACATAGTCCCGAAATCTAGAGTTTTTTTAAATATAAAATATAATCTATCTGAAGGGGAAGGGTAGATTTCAAATCACTCCGCAGTATAAAATTCTAATGCAGCTCATTGGTACTACAAAGTAGATTTTTTCTTTGATCCTATCTAAAAGGTTGATCTCTTCACTGACCTGAATTAAAATGGAATTTTTCTGTGATAAAGATTTTGATAATTAAAAAAAATATGGATTTTTTTGTACAATATTCTAATGCCAGCCATTTGTCCAACACCAGGGTAGGCACAGGTGTCTAACGACCAGTTATCTGTCTACCCCCTGTATGCCTGTTACCTTTGTTGTATCATTTTAGTCGATCTGAAGAACATCGTTCCTACCCTGAGAAGCATGGGTGCCACGGAGTTCGTCAGTATGGCAGACGAGGCGAGTATGACAGACACCTTACACACCGGAAACTACACCATTTTCTGCCCCCTGAACTCGGCTCTCGAATCTTTCATTCAAGACGAACAGTTCGAAATGGGAGTGAGTGTACAATTCAAGATTTTATACATAGACTTTTTTTGTTCGATTTTGTATGAAGAGTACACGGGAAGAACCGATTGATTTATTAGGCGGACGCCCGCAATTGTCTACTTGGCGGACATTGGCGGCAGAAAACCGGTTTCCCTCTTTCTTCATCCAAGCGCCGGAATCGTCAATCACCTGAATCTTGGTAGCTAGGAACCACAGAGATAGTAGTTAAAGTAATAGAGTGGAAGATCACGTGACCTACAACACTGGCTTCTTTGGGGCTCTTCTGGGAGCTCCTTGTGCTTCCCGCCTTTAGCATTGGAGGTCACGTGATCTACCACTCTATTACTTTAACTATGATCTCTTTGGTATTAACTGGTTTCCTTGCACAAGTTTAGGCGATCACTCGCTATCATCGCCAAAGTGGCCTGCTAAGGAAACTTCTCTAGAAAATCAATCGGTTTTTCCCGTGTACTCTTCATATATTTATGACATAATCCCCCTCAAAAACTTATATTTTTTTACCCTAAATTAAACTTAAAAATTTAATTACCTTCTCATATATCTTTAATATCACTTATTACTCTAACATCCCAACCACCCAGTTGCCGACAATCAGTCGCTTCCAGAAATTGTTCCCACACAACTTTTCTTAATCATCCACCTACACACACGTTGACCTTTTAAAACCTTTCTTATAACAAATTCCTAACTTCTGATTGGTTAGCCGAATAACAAGTAATAATAATCTATAGATGTGACGCACTTTTCAATTAGACTTCAAGATGTTAGGTTGTGTGTTTTTTTTTGCTGCCGAGCTACGGCTCCGGCCCCGTTCTTTACAAACTCTAAAATATGCTTTCTTTACAACAAACCACCTTTGGACGTCCAATATTTCTTTATTTCTTGATCAACTAAATAAGAATTATACTCTCATGTGCAATAGATGTTATTCGATTGCATTTATATTGTATGATGTGGATTCCGTATTATTAAACCAGTTATTGTGTAAGCTAGTAATGGAGAAGTATATAAACTCTAAGAGAAATGGGGTAAAATAAACAAGGGATAATCAACACGACTTTCAATTACCAATCAATCAATACAATTAAAAGTAATATACTCTATAATGTAAGGTAAATGTATTGTGTCAAATAACATAGTTTTTTCATTTCGATATTTGAAGAGTACAGGGGAAGAACCGCTTTATTTCGTAGAAAGCTTTCCTTAATAGCCTCTTTGGGGATGATAGCGATAGATCGCCTAAACTGGTGTAAAGAAACCGGTTTGTTTATCTTCCGCGGCAATCCTTATTCACGCCAGAGATCAGTGGATACGAGTCACACGTTTGTACCGCGAATGAAGAACATAAAGAAAAACCGATTTCCTGTCGCCAATATCCGCCGAGCAGTCGTCACAATTACGGAAATACTCTAAAGAAATAAGCGGTTCTTCCCTTATACTCTTAATTTTTGTCTCTTCCCCAGAACGAGATACTGGTCCATCCTCACCAGGACAGGATAAGACCGGACAAGAAGCTTGTGCTTCAGAACCTCTTGACCGACCACATGGTGTCCGGGTTCCACAAGATGGATGATTTCAGAGACCGGCAGCTAATACAGGCCGCGCATCAGGATTCCAACATTCGGATGAACGTCTACCACGTGCCAGAAAAGGTGAACAATATTCTCATGTTCAAATACATTACAATGATTTTTTTAAATTTGACACTGTAAAATGCACAAATGTTTAAAATAGCCTTGCTATTAAATACTTCGTCTTTAGCATGGGGTAATAATATAGATCTGACTTTGTAGTGAAGTAAATAGTTAAAGCATAAATTTGGAGCTCGGAAAGACGTACACCCTTAAAACAAAAAAGTGAAATCTACCCCTATGGGAGAAGTGCATTTTCGACATGACTAGTATGTGGCGTAGAAATAATTTTTCAAGCACAGTAGTTTTATCATAGTTTCTACCATAATCATGATTTTTCACATAATCGACAGTCTAGCTTGTTGACACACAATTCTAAAATTATCTGAATTCAAATCATAAACTTAATTACATGTAAAAAAAAACACTTTTCTCATCTAATGAAAAATTCTAATTACTGTTTTATAGGGATTTTGAAACTTAAAGTTTGGTGTTTTGCGTTACGTTACCAAGCAACAAAAATGACCAAATGTAGTAAACATTTTACTTTGTATTGGCCACCCGGTGGCTGAGAGGAGGGCCAATTGCTTACCGCACATCGTTAATGTTTTTGGTTCTGTCCGAGTTCTAGCCATACCAATAGACGTATTCGTGAAGGTGGAAAATGTGGTTGCTTTTGGCGAGCGAACTATTTTCTACGCCTATGTGGCGCACGCACAAAGTGTGTGATGAGGTTCGTCGCTAGGGGGAGGCACACACCACTTCTTCTCCTGTGTGGAATGAGATTAGACGCCATAAAACATGGCATAAGTAAAATCCTGTGTGGACTATTGAATGTAAAATTACTGTGTGACTTCTGTGTGATTAATCTTGAAATAAAATGAGGACCTTTATAAAACGATCCACATGAACAACAGAAAATATTCTCTAGAATTCACCGGGGTTCCCGAGTACACTGCTATGTATGTGCTCATTAAATCTGTGGAGTCGAAAGTCCCGACGGCATTAGCGTACGATGTCGCTCGAAGTTCCGTTGGGTGCCCGCTCAGGTGTTGACTTCGTCACGTGACCAGGGTTCCAAATAACGAAGCGTAATTGGCAGTGTTAAAGCTCCCAAAGGAGGCTATAAATAGGCAGCCGAATTGATTACACTACCCATTACTTTATATTTTATACAACTCGATAGGCATACAAAAATCTTTGTTGCAACTTCACATTCGCCATCAATAAAGGTCCAGCCATTATATCATAGCTCTACCGAAACATCTTTAATGATTTACACACACAAACTTATAGAAAGGGAAAAACCCTCCCTTTGTTTTAGACAACATTATGAGCACGCTTCAGTTCATAAGGATATCTATTTTTATTTTCTATATTCAATCCACAACAGCTGTAAATTTGTTGAACACAAACACCTTCAGTTCCGCTTTTATGGTTGATTGCTCCACGCATCGAACACTGGTTTAGAGAAACAACGGTTCAAATCCACATCTGGTAAGCCAATTTCTTTCTGCTACGTTTAAGAGGACTCTCTTGGAAAATCCACATATTGAAAATCGCAATGTTATACCTATGGAAAACATTCGCAAGTCAATTACCGCCACAATTTTAATAAAAGGTTGCTAGTTTTTTGTATCATTGTAAAGAACGACATGAGTATAATTCATAAAACTAATTTGTTTTGTGAAAATCACATATTTAGTATTTTTATAGTAATTTTTGAAGTTAGTAAAAAATGGAGTACGCATTAAGTTCTAACTTAAAAAAATTATTAAAAATACTAACTATGTGATTTTTACAAACCAAATTAGTTTTATGAAATCTACTCCTTTCGTTCTTTACGATGATACAAAAAACTAACCACCTTTTATTAAAATTGTGGCGGTAATTGACTTGCGAATATTCTCCATAGGAATAACATTACGATTTTCAAGATGAGAAATTCCCAAGAGAGTCCTCTTAAACGCGAATAAAAGAAAAGTTTGGAAAGTAATCAATGTTTAGGAATGAAAATGGTTCGTGTCATAAATGTTAATTCGTTTGTTTCAGCTATAATGCATCCAAATGCAGAGTCTGTTTGAAAAGCTCACATTCTCCAAAGTGAAGCTAAATATATAGGGTTCGGTGCGTTTGTTGGCGATTTTTGGTGTTTTTAATTGGGTGTAATTTCCCAATGAAAGGCCGGACCCTAAATATTTTAACCACGACTCTGTATTGATTTACGTCTAATGTTAGCTTATGTTATACGAAGGTTCGTGACTTAAAGCGGCAAACGGATGTATGGCTAAAATATATTATACAGCTTATTATACAATTTTCTTTTTAGGTTGTGACAGCGAACTGTGTACCCGTTCTGTCCGGTGATCATTTTGCGCGGAATGGTATCATACATGTAGTCGAAAAGGTCCTCCCCGTACCGTCTCGTTCGGTGGCCGACATTATTGCAGGAGATTCACAGTTCTCAGTGCTAAAAGGACGTATGTATCAATCAGACGCATTTTTTCCCACAAAATATTACAATATATTTTTTATAATTGCGTGAAAAAAAGCCGACTTTTATATTATAATTTCAATATCAGACGCGTGCACAAAGCTAGACTTTTTGAAACAGTGAAAAAAAGTACTTTTTTTCACCCAAAAGCAGTGAAAAAAAGACTTTGTCGCACTCTTTTTATAAGATGCCAACACTTCAAGTAAAATTTCGATTTGATAATACTCATAAAATCCAAAGATTTATCGATCTGCTGTATTTAAAAATATTATGCGCATGAATTATTTTTGAATCAGTGAATTTTTTTTCTCGCGATGGGAATATTTCTTAAGTCACGCCCTTCGAACTGCGAGTTCATTGGTTGCTTTCTTTGACAAATGTTGAAACACGCTTATTGGTTTTTTATAGCGTCACGCGCTCCGAACTGCGAGTTCATTGGTTGTTTTCCTTGACATCTCTTAGTCTATTTTAGTCTAATTAGCACGTGAATTATTTTTGAACCAACGAGATTTGATTTTTTTCACGCAATTATAAAAAATAGTGTATGAAACACGTGCGAAAAGTAAACTTTTTAAAACACGTGTCTTTATTTCACTCGCTCGTAACTCGCTCGTGAAATAAAATCCACTTGTTTTAAAAAGCATTACTTTTCGCACTAGTTGCATAAATATCTATTTTATAATTGCGTGAAAAAAAGCCGACTTTTACATTATAATTTCAATATCAGACGCGTGCACAAAGCTAGACTTTTTGAAACAGTGAAAAAAAGTACTTTTTTTCACCCAAAAGCAGTGAAAAAAAGACTTTGTCGCACTCTTTTTATAAGATGCCAACATTTCAAGGTAAAATTTCAATTTGATAATACTCATAAAATCCAAAGATTTATCGATCTGCTGCAATTAAAAATATTATGCGCGTGAATTATTTTTGAATCAATGAATTTTTTTCTCGCGATGGGAATATTTCTTAAGTCACGCCCTTCGAACTGTGAGTTCATTGGTTGCTTTCTTTGACAAAATGTTGAAACACGCTTATTGGTTTTTTATAGCGTCACGCGCTCCGAACTGCGAGATCATTGGTTGTTTTCCTTGACATCTCTTAGTCTATTTTAGTCTAATTAGCACGTGAATTATTTTTGAACCAATGAGATTTGATTTTTTTTACGCAATTATAAAAAATAGTGTATGAAACACGTGCGAAAAGTAAACTTTTTAAAACACGTGTCTTTATTTCACTCGCTCGTACCTCGCTCGTGAAATAAAATCCACTTGTTTTAAAAAGCATTACTTTTCGCACTAGTTGCATAAATATCTATTTTATAATTGCGTGAAAAAAAGCCGTCTTTTACATTATAATTTCAATATCAGACGCGTGCACTAAGCTAGACTTTTTGAAACAGTGAAAAAAGGTACTTTTTTTCACCCAAAAGCAGTGAAAAAAAGACTTTGTCGCACTCTTTTTATAAGATGCCAACATTTCAAGTAAAATTTCGATTTGATAATACTCATAAAATCCAAAGATTTATCGATCTGCTGTATTTAAAAATATTATGCGCGTGAATTATTTTTGAATCAATGAATTTTTTTTCTCGCGATGGGAATATTTCTTAAGTCACGCCCTTCGAACTGCGAGTTCATTGGTTGTTTTCTTTGGCATCAC
The DNA here is from genome assembly GCA_023701765.1 of Hylyphantes graminicola. Classification (NCBI taxonomy): domain Eukaryota; kingdom Metazoa; phylum Arthropoda; class Arachnida; order Araneae; family Linyphiidae; genus Hylyphantes; species Hylyphantes graminicola. The sequence goes on along the minus strand of CM043116.1, from coordinate 66,653,322 downwards.
TCCTGGAAGATCCAAACTCATTTTAGTCTAATTAGCACGTGAATTATTTTTGAACCAATGAGATTTGATTTTTTTCACGCAATTATAAAAAATAGTGTATGAAACACGTGCAAAAAGTAAACTTTTTAAAACACGTGTCTTTATTTCACTCGCTCGTACCTCGCTCGTGAAATAAAACCCACTAGTTTTAAAAAGCATTACTTTTCACACTAGTTGCATAAATATCTATTGTTGCATTATAAAACCTCTGTATTAAATATTGCATGAATTGTACTTTGACTATTTTTCAGTGCTGAGTCGTGCTGGATTGGTTCAGACTCTTCGAAACAGAAACAGAACCTTCACCATATTCGCTCCCACTAACCACGCCTTTATCATGGCTCAAGAATCTATCCCAACCAGTGACAGATGTATTGTCAGTGAGTAAAGTCCTTGGTGTATAAGTTTGTTTCCAATTTTTTCTTTAGTTCTCAGATCCGTGAATAGGGATGTTCAGTCATTGGTGAGTCCTACAAATGCTCCTATAGATGGATTAGTTTAGAAATCGCAAGCTCTGCGAAAATATTGCTTTAGAATGTAAGAACTTTAATAACCAGATGGAATTTTCTTCCTTTTTCTTTCATTTATTATTATTATTTTGCTATTATGGTAATTCTCATACTTGGTGACAAAATGTTTTCAAATGACAAAGCTTTATCAATACTTCAGCTGAGTTTGAATTTTCAAATTTATTTCAACCATAGGGACTAAAAGAGATAGTGTATCAACCACTAGTGTTCTTCCAGGTGAAAAAGGTTCCTCAAAACGAAACAGGCTTAGGGATACAAAAGAGATGGCAATAACCGATAATAAAGTTGTACCAGAAAGCTCTAGTTCCTTGGCTGAACCAGTTAAACCGAAAACAGTTTTATTTTCTTCGAAAAAATTTAAAATTTTACAAGGATTTTCGATTTTCGAAAAAACAGGAAATAGCCGAAGCAGCAGCTGACCTATAGAACATTCTTGTTCCGCTCAAATTGATGGGTTATCAAAGAGTTCTATAGTAGGGTAGAGGAATGACTCGTACTGAGCTGCCATTGGCAGCCATGGCTCACTACGGCGCCCAAATAGAGTGGCAAAAATGCTATTTAATTTATAATTTTGTTACTGAGAAAGGAAGTACACCCAGGGCAAAGGCGAAAGCAGAACCCGCACCCGTTGCAGCTCGCGGATTGCATTCTAGCATTATGGCCTTCCATCCAAACCACTCTTCCATCTGGCCCCACATGCTACACCCCATATTGCCTCCGTGTTGGTCCATCGTCCATAGTGCGGTTGGTAGGTTCAGTCTCTACCCTACTATAGAACTCTTTGTGGGTTATTGTTTCTCAGAATAAATTTTTTTGAACGCGATGTAGCACATCCCTTATCATAACTATTGTATATTTACATTAAAAAAAGATTCTTATTCAATTTTTTATGCACTAACCCAGGTTCCATGAAGCACCACATCGTGGACCACGTCATCTGCTCCTCGGCCATCCCCCAGTTCGCCAAGAGCCTCAACCTGGTGGGCGAGCTGTTGGCCTTGTCGAGGGACGACAACAACAAGCTGTTCGTGGAGGATGTGCAGATGGTGGCGCGAGATATTATGGCCACGAACGGGGTGGTGCACGTCATCGACGGACTGCTCACCACCAGGCAAGGTAAAAATTTTATTCTACGAATGGTGTGTTGGGTTCGTGGTATGACTTCCACTCATGAATGCACTCATGGCCTACTCAACTTACAAGGCCGGGGAAGATCTTTCCTACAGTGCATGGAAGTAAAGTTTGACGTGAAATGTCGTTGTTTTGAAGGGGGGGATGGCTCAACCTGATCTCGAAAACTATTTGGAACCGCTCGTTCACGGCTGACTATATTTTTAAGTTTCAAATGGTTCTGGATATGTTTCTTCACCAAGTGGGACAGTGGCGTTAAACATTCCGTCCCCACACGTGTTGTGGAGAGCTTCTCTGGCCTTGTAAATTAAGTTGGCCGTGATACACTCAGGTAAATTTGTATTCAAACAATACAGGTGGAGGAACATACGTATTGTGTAAAAAGGGCATCATGACAATACTGTGTTGTTAGATCAGTGGCTGTGAGATATAACTTGTTCGCCTCATAACCCCAAGAATGTGGGTTCAAGCCACTGCTCAGTCGACAAATTTCCTAGTTGGGAAAATGGTCGTCACGCATACGTTTTACTATAGGATTATGTAGCATGCAGAAGATAGATTCTTTAGATATCCTGGCTTTGGTTCTTCTGGCAAAATCAAACGTCAGCATATGATTCATTAAAATCTTGATCTTCAAAATTGGTAGCGAGAGCCTTCTAGATGGTATCTCCTAAAATGGCTTTTTATTCTGTGAAACATACTGAGACTTTCAAAGACTAAATCCTCACAAAAAAATTAAACCCGTTTAGAAAAAAAAAGAACTCTCATGCGACATCAACATTTTGTGTTACAACAAACTGTTTTGAACTACATTCTGTTTAGATAAACGGGGCATTGCGTGGACTACCCCTTCACACAACATTAACACAAATTCTATTTCTAAGTAATCCTAATTATAAAACCTATCAGAAAACAAAAAAAAAATAGGTGGTTATTTAAAACGATTAGCGGTCCACTAAAAGATAGACATTGCCGGTCCATACTGCTTAAAAATATGTATACTGAGTGTAACGCAGAGTACAGCATTTTGTCTTTCATCAATAAGTGGGTCAGCCGTAGCTAAAAAAAAAGAAAAGTTTTAACATAATTATGTAGCTTAATTATCTGTTTTGAACTCAAAAGACGCGCATTCAAATTTTATAAAAATATTTGTTTGCATAGTATATTTTTTTAATTACAATAGATTCCCGTTTATCCGAAATTCGGTTTATTAAAAAAAATGTATACGCATAAATAAATACACAAAAATTAAATATGTACTTACAAAGTTGGATTTATATATCAAAATATGCAGTAATTTTTTTTTTTATCTTTGCTTGCCAGTTTTTTCCCTTTACCTTTCGGATAAGCGGGACTCTACTTAGTTTTATAAATTGTGCTCGTTATTGTTTCATTTCAGCTAAAGGTGCTAGCCAAATTCTAGATGATTATGGTTTGAGTGAGTTTTCATCTCTGCTAGAAGTTGCAAACTTAAAGACTTTATTTGATTCATTCGAAAATGTTACGTTCTTCGTTCCATCCAATGAGGCTATCAAGGTAAATTTTTTTGTGAAGCATTTCCTTAATAGTAAGAATTTTTTGCCATCAGTTAATATTTCTGCTGTTAATAAGTAGAGATAAGAAATCGCGAGAACATATTAAAAATATCGAAATATAGTAAAACAAATGTCGTTAATTAGAACGTATTGCGATTGACTTAACTATAATTATTGACGTCTTAAACTGTTTTATACTCTATTGCTATTGGAAGAAGAAATAAGCAAAATAGAATTGTACATTATTATAAATATTTGCCATAATAGTACAATAAATAGCAATTATACTAAACAATCTTCTTAAAAATGACTAATGAGCATGCGCGGTTGAAAACAAACAAACATAGATTGGCTCATAAATTAGCAGAAAACTGTCTAATAAAAAATATTTTGGAAGCAGATGGATAATTTAGTGTAAAACGACAGTCTACAGTGTCCATTGTTCTACTATTATTTCTCATAGGCCATTCCACCAGGCCTTATGGATTCCTTGGTCACCAACATCGACTCACTTTTCTCCATTCTGCTGTACCACGTCGCGGACGGATCAGCCGAGCCCAGCTTAAAAGAACAGGTGCTGAGCTCCAAGCTGGACAACGCATCCATACGGGTACAGGTTCATGCTCCGGTAAGGACGTTTATAATTTAAGCTATTTTCACAAGAAATGGTTACGGTAATGGTCGCCGGACTAATAGTGCGGGATGATCGCCGTGGCAACGTTATGTCGATTGAATCTTTCACTTGCGAGGGACACTGTAAAACAAATTTACAGCCCATGATAACGGTCAATTGCTGCCATCACTCGTGATGTGAAATTACATATGATTGTAAAATTCATTGTTCCGCAAATATTACAGAAAATAATGTCAATTTATGTTGAAGCCGTTGGTCGCGTCGGGGGTTTGGACACAGATTTAGTGCCAGTGTACCCTGGTACTTCCGTGTTTAAATGGATATTTCTCCCAGCACAAATCTGGTTTATAGGCTGACTGGTAGTAGATGGGATTCCAAACCTCGCTCCCTAGTAAAAGTTCTATCTCAAGTAAGGAGAAAATCTTAAACAATAGGCCATATTTTTTGTGCAGTGGAAGTGAAAACCGTAATTGCAGCATAACGAGCGGTTTAGCAGTTGCAAAGTTGAATTTGAATGTCGGGAAAATTCAATGCTTTTCATTACCAATGCAGCATTGCTTTACAAAGTCATAACTTGATTGAATACTACAGATAAAATACCAAGAACGGATTTCTCTTTCATGGCAAGGGAATGATGCAATTGGCTTAACACTGCCACTATAAGTATTGCTCTGTGACTTTACCAGATACATTATGTAGAATGGGCTGCGCATCGGCATACTTAAAATTGAGAATTCATAGTCACATAATTGGTACCAAGTCACGTGATGTCTTACCGATTATTTTAAATTACTTTGTATATTTTTTTCAAAACTAGTGGTAACTGTCATATATAGCACCATCGTCTAAAAAATAATATGGACAATCACATTAAGTATTTTGCTTTTTTCAGTATCCACACGCTAATCCACAGATATTGGTACAGTGTGCCACCGTATTAAGTGCTGGAAACAAAATGTGTGGTGGAAGCCTGCATATCGTAAATAAGGTAAGCTTATTTATTTTCACTTAGAACTATTAGACCTTTAGAAAAAAGCATCAAACCATTCAGAAAACAAATGCATCCCTTCTCTTTGGTGTTGTCCGGATAAACTCTGACAGACTTGGTATTTATAGTTTCACGTGGTTTTAGCAAGAACTCTACGGAACTAGAAATCTAGTTCTTTTTCAGTTTTGGCTCTATCAAATGTTATAAAGAAAAAGGGAAAAAAAGGCAAGAATTAACATATTATGAAAAGTTCCTGCTATATATATATAGTTGCTTGTCAGGAGATTTTCGTCAATCAGGTACGGCTGCCACGTTGTCAGAACTTGTTTCTACACAGTAAATTGCGGGTGTAATTTGGAGTAACGTTGCTCCATCGAACTGGTAGAAATCAACTTTATTCAAATAACGGTAGCTTATTTATATTTGTTTGTATAAGAAAATAATAAATAGAAAACTGGTAACTAGTAGGTTCACAAATGCCCACACAACAACATCAATAACTTAAAATTAGTTTATTATAAGGCTTCATGTACTCCCTGTAAATTTTGGTGTAACATGAATCCATAAATCTGTTTTCATTTCCCCCCCACATGACTTGGGTGTGAAAATCAATTGTGATTAACTTTACAACAGAGCCTTAAAACAGGTAAATTTAGAACAGCAACGCTCACACCGTGTCCATAAAAGGCCCGTTTACATGAGCTATTGAATCCATGGAATGCAAAAATCCCCATATTAGTGGAAAAAGAGGTCGTGCAAGATTTTTAACCCAAATGATAGTCTGTGGAAGAATCCATGTTATGAAACATCAAGCCCTCCTTTATTGGAGGGCTTGCAAAACCCCTCAATGAACCCTGCAATTCCGGTTCTGCCTGGGAGAAAATCTTCAAGAGGGAAAAATTGCTGAGTTTCCTCTTCAATCCATGCATTCGATGGCTCACGTAAACGTGCCAAAAAGCACACGATGGGATAGGGGTAGAAAGTGTTCTCGAAGATTGGATTTTAATCAGAAAGAGTATTGTTATGTGAAGTAACGTTACACCATAATTAATCGAGCGACTTACATCTTTTCCCTTTTTCATAAAGCTCCTGCTCCCTCCAAAGCTCTCCATTCTCCAAGTCCTAGAGGGTCTCGAGGGCTTCTCCACCTTGGTCATGCTTCTCAAGGCTACAGGGTTGGACCGGAGGCTGGGTAGTGCAGAGCTAGGGCGATACACTTTCTTGGCCCCTACTGATGACGCGTTCCACATGAGGGGCGAGGACGCACTGTTTTCGCTCATGGACGACCGAAGAAGGGCAGCGGACATACTCAGGATGCATATTGTATCGGGTAAGTGTTTATGATAAGTCTGTGGAAGGCTACAGAACAGAGAGACTGGCAGCAGATAGCGTTGCAAATCCCCTCCAGTGCTAGAATAAAAAACTAATGCAGTAGTATAAAAGCTTTGTTTAAATGGCTTAAAGTAAAACTGGCATCTCAAAATTTATACATAAGTAACCTTATATAATATACATATCGTTTTTTTTAAATGGTGGATTACAAGCTATAGGTAAAAGAACATTAACACGCTGTTGGATGAGGTAGTAAAAGATTTGAGTACCCTGAAAAGTACATTCTGTAAACCAGCCTCTGTGAAAAAACGAGAAGGGGCAAATAGTTTAGGCAATCAAGGAATGTAAAAGGCTGGTGTTCCCTCAAAGAAGAATGCCATACGAAGTATTGCTTGAAATGTTGTGTTTTACTAAATGTTTTTTTTACTAAAAAGAATTCCCGAAAGCTTCATAGCTGCTTCAGCTTCATATAGCTTCATAAGCAGTATCCCTTACAGCACAAAATATAGTAAAAAGTTTATCAATGTAGAGTCTAAGGCTACCACAATGTCAGAAAGATATCGATTTGACATTGTAAGAATATTGTACAATATTTTGTGTTAACAATTGATGTTATTCGGAAAAATGTGCAATCGAATATAAATATTTAAATAAGATATTTGAGATAACACTTATACCCAGTTTAACTAAATTAGAAAACATTTACTGTGATAAGCTAATTAAATGTTGAGTTTCTGTGTTGACAACGTAGCTATGGTTGGTCGAATACCGAATAGTAACCGAATATTCGGTGCATCACTAATAAGTACCTTACTTAAAGTTATATTTTAACGCTTTTTCATTTACAGGCACCGTATGTTGTTCCCAGTTAAAGAGTGACCTACTGTCTGGTCGTCCGCACGTCCGGACTATAGATGGGTCTATCCTGAAGTTGGATAGGTACAGAGAAGGATCTCTGCGGATAGGTGGCGCTCGCATCGTCGACTGCGACATCATGGCCACCAACGGTGTGATACACATGGTAGATACCATTGTGAGGCATGAAGATTTTGCACTGGGGACTGGTTTTACTGATAATGTTTTAATTAGAATATAGAAAGAAATATATAGACATTTGTATATAGATTGTGACTATTGTCATTATGATTGTGTCTGTGGTTTTTCTATCCTCAATGTAAGATGGATATTTGTTAGAATTTGTTCCATTGTTGGATATTTTAAGTTTTATGACTACAAGGATCTCATTTAGCATGATACTTATGCAAATGAAAATGCCATTAAATAGAAGTGCACACTTATCCTTTAATCTCAATTATTCTAAAAACGCGGGAATTTGGACGTCCGAAAATATACTGTGCATGGCAATATACAAACATGTTTCGAAGTTTCAAATCGTATGAGTATCTAGTGAAGATGTTCAACTGTAATTTTTTTTACTCATATTTCGAGATCATAACAAAATAATGTAAATTAAAAGATAATCTGGTATTTATGTAGCAATTCATGATGGAGATGATACTAATGGAGTTTTGAATTAGAGTAAATGAAAAAAAAAAGCATAAGGAAGTCTAACGATACTGATTTAGGAAATATGTTCAATTGTTCTTCAATGTAAAATGGAATTTTAAGCTTTGTGTTACGAGGAGAGTAAAAAAATTGGTAAAGGACAAAAAGACGATATCCACCTGATATTGAAATTTAACACAACCCTTTCTGGTACATTAAAATTAAAAAAAATAATGCAGAATTTTTTCAGAAAGTTTTCATTAGTAAAGCAGATTAAAGTTTTAAGTTCAGTAGTCAGAAACATATGTTATTTAGAACTCTTGGAAACACAATAAAAATAATAACAAACAGAACGAATTCAAGTTTCTTGAATTATTTAATATAGCCTTCCACATTCTTCTACAATCTGAAGTATTTGCCAATAAATATTGTAGGAGTGCTATTTTCTTTGGCTGTGTCTTCTGACTGTAAGCAAAATTAAAAAAGTACAATTTACGACACGTTAATACACACAAAAAACAGCTGAATTTCATTTTAAAATATCATAACTAAGAATTTAATTTCATCATAATAAATAACGTGGATTTTTACATGGTTTAGGTATCATAACAATTGAGTTGTGATTGAATATATGTGGTAAGTTTCAAGACCTTGGGAATGTAAAATTGAACTGATTTGAATATTTTGAACAAAAACATTTTATATCTTAATTTTGTGTGCATGAATCTACAAAAATAGATATATATTCGCTCTGGATTGACAAAATTACGGGCATCACTTATTTGGAAAATCCTAATCGGCAATTAAATATGACGGTTACATTGAAGTACTTCCGTCACAATTAAAACTAATGTATTAAAAAAAAAACAAATAATAATTTGAATATGAAGTTTCCTTGAAAGGGATTAGACCCGAGCATTGACCAAAAAAACAAAAACAAAAACACAAATTTTGAGACTTTTATAGTGGGATAATATTTTAAATGTTACCTTCAAAATGGTATAATTTAGTTAGCAAAATGTCCATTAAAGTATTTAAATTAATTTTTTTAAATATGTTTCTCATAAAAGATTGCGAAAGGTAATACTTACGACAATGCATTTACTTTTAATGCATATTTTAGGACAAATGTACCTTTTTAGCAAGTAAATATGTTGCTTCGATTTTCTTTGCGTACACATTAAGTACTTTTTCACAACTAGACATTTGAGACTTTTAAAGGTATATTAATTACTTTTTTAAGAAAAAAAGCAAATAATTTCAATGATTTTTTATGAAAATGTGATGACTTTTTTCCCGAAACACCATAAATATATGTTTAATGCTATATAGCATATGTCAATCTTTGTAAAAGATTTTAAAATTTTAAATTTGCACCTTCGAAAAATTTTCATAAAAATTAACATTTCAATATGAGCTCTATTGGAGGGTCCCCGGTCCACTTTGAATGCGATATAATAAAATTTTCAGTGAACAATTGATTTATAGAATAGGCTGTGGAAATAATTTCATAGTTTATGTTTTGTATAAGGTGACCATATGAATTGCGTTTCGCAATGCAGTTTAGTTTGTTATTCCACAATCTAATTATAAATTTGGCAAATATTCTCAGTTTTATTTCATTATACCATTTTCCAAATACGTAAATAAAGTAAATAAAATATAATTCAAGGAAATTTATCAATGGTTTCGTAGTTGAAACCTAATAACTTAAACTAATCTGGTCAGGCTAGTTTTGAAGATTATTCACGCACACACACACTTAAAATTGAAATATGTAAATATGTAAATAATATTACCTCCTGTTCATTCTTTGGCACGCACCCATGTTCCGCTCGAACATGTCCTGGACAACATTCGAATATTTTTTGTGTGACTCGAACATTTTGACCGACTCTAAGCCTAAGTAAAGAAAAAAATTTGATAATATAACAATTGGAATTTAAGTAAAACAAATTTGCTTTTATATTTATATTATAAAACTGGTTAAACTTTATGGTCTGACGGTTGTAAGTTATCATCTTTTTGAAACAAAATACTACATCCAAAAACAATTCGTAAAGTATTCACTTTTGTAAAAAGAGTAAAAAAATAAGACAAATAAAAGTGTGTAATGCGTTTAATTTTAGTTTGAATTACCATCGCACTGGAGGTACATGGGGGCTATTGGCGACGGGCGTCGTAATTTAGACCACAGCCATTTGACGAACTGACACCTGAGTAGGCACCCAACGCAACCGTTAAGGGCGACATCGTATGCAGTGTAATGGGAATCTTGCCTTCATTGATAACTTGTATGACGATAATATCAAGCGAATGCGGATGTAGTAATCATTACTAGCGAATCTATACATTCCGTGACAACCTAACTTGGGTAAAAACAAAGAGTAAAAAGGAAGAGGGAAAAGCTTGGTTTGGTGTTTGGTGTGTTTGTTGGAAACTCTTGTAAGGTAATATTTACATACAAAATGATGTAATACAATTTAACCAAAATACACTTTTCATTTTGATAAAATTACCATATTTTCTCAAATAATATTCTAATCTGTAAGACCTAGGGTTACTGGAATATCTGCGTATGAGGGTTGTGACATGATGCACTCACCTGATTGGCTGGAGCATAGCCATGCTCCAGAGATACGGCGCTGTTATTTTTTTCCCGTAGACATTACACGGTGACTCAGCGAAGCTCTACTAAATCGCATCTAAACGATATAATCAAAGAAACGTAACCACTATTTGTTATTGATTTTGTTTTTAATGATCTATATTCTTCAATATTTATTCTTTTTTGGATTAAAATTCTTAACGGTAAAGCTGTAATCCATGTTTTAATACCGGCGTGTGTCATTGCTATGGAATACAAAAGTTGTTGAAACTCGGGGAAAATGTATAAATCTTTACTTTTTAATCTTTGTATTGTAAATTAAACATCATGTGGACTACTACATTTCTAAAAATAGTATTTTTTATCATTATACTACCAGAAAATGCCATTTTTAATGTCGAAGCTAACAGATGGTATTTGGCATGTCTTTGGCATGCATTGGCGGAACAATAGTTAACGAGGTAACGTAAACAAACTGCAAATCAAAGTCATTGCTTACTTGAAAGTCGAAAACATTCTTATTTCTTCCAAACTATAAGCAACAACATAATGTTTATATGTGTAAAACTGGGAAAATAACTAGTTTTGTTTTATTGGCGAGTTTGGCTGAGCGATAACGATTTTAGCATGGCACACTTGCTAAGCTCCTTGTCGTTACCCTGTACAGCACACAGTGCATTGAAGGTACCCTAGTAAGACCTTAAATGAAACAAATGTTTTAAACATGTTTTCTGGACTGACTCACAAAAACTTTATGGAACTCTTTACATCCGCGGAAGGATCTTCTCCATAGCATATTTCTATGTACCCAACTTAGGTTGGCAAGTAGTGTAGGCTGTGTCTTTGATACGACAAAAAAGTGTTTCACTGCAAAATTCGCATTCTATGCTTTTTAAAATAAATCTACTATTTTTGAAACAAAACAGTTATTTATTTAAGTATGGCATTTATTTCTGAAGAATTGCAACTGATGGCCCTAAAGAATGGTAGTTTTTCCACAACCCATCACAAAAATCACAGAGGAGCAACCTAATTATTTGGTTCAATGCGACAAAATACAGGAGTTCTAATTGGTTACATATTTGAAAACACGTTTTTAAAAGAAAAAAGAAACGTAATTGCAAACATTGAAAATAATTAAAATATATCTACAACTTCACTTTTAACCTGCTTATAGAAAATTAAAGCACCAAAATTTATTGCTTAACTCACTTATAAAAAAAGTAAAAGCATGAAATTTTCAAAATTATAGTGTTTTTAATTAAATGTAAACTTCAACCACGAAGTTTGTTTGTATGTATGTATGATCCAGAAATGCTCTGTAATTTATAGATCTAGAGATTTGCAATTATCTCCAAATGACATTCTAAAAATCTCGTGACGAATATGATCATAGTTAGATGTTTCTGAGATCTTTCATTCCACAGTTCTAGCTTCTTTTAGTCTATCCTATAGACGAAACATGACAACTAGTGTGTTTTGTGTAGTCGGAAAGTCAAAGCAGGTAATTGGTCGGTGACGGGTCGTAAATTGCCAACTTTTTGCTACATCACAATCACAGCTGCACTTATTGTCCTAAGTTCAAACAGCACAAGTGGATCACAAGTGTTGTGTAAAAATGGCAGCCTCATAATAATGTGTTTTTTCAATACAATAATTGGGTTGATGGCATACGAATTAAAATTATTGTTGATCCAAACACAACTGACAATCGCTAAAGGAGACTATTATTAAAAAGAATATTGACTATATTGTTTACTAAAATATGTAAAATAAAATTATAACATTTATTTTTACAGAACCGTAGTATATATTTCTTAAGCTTTAGAATAGCTTCTTGTTTGTTGACACTACAGCCTGTTACAGGCCAAGGCAGTCTCTCCAAGTCTCCTCCATTTGACTCTGTCCCCTACAAATGGCCCTCCATAGGTTTACTCCAGAGGTCTTTTCCCACCACATCCATTTAGTATAGATATTTATCAAAAACATTCAAGAGCAGATACTGAACTACATTTCGGAAGAATTCCTGCAGGATGCACCTTTAACTCAAATTTTTATCTATCCATGCATTATCGTTTGGTGGCAGTAAAATTTTTAATTATTTCAACACAGCTTGTAATAACTGGTAAAAACAATTTTTTTTTGTATTGAAAGTCAACACAAGTATTTCTGAGTGTATTTCCCATTAGTACATACATAATTTCTTTTTCACTTGACCAGGGTTCTAAATTACGAGGCGTTATTGGCTGTGTTAAAGTTCCTAGTGGAGGCAAGAAATGGGCAACCGGAAACGATTACACTACACATAATTTCTTACCTTGAAGTGCAGATGTATCTTAAGTTATGACCAGAGCAAATGATGCTTTCTCCAGTATCTTCCTCAGATGCTGGCTCAATAAAAATGTCTCGTTTTCTACAGACATCAGGTCTGGAAGGAAACCAAAATAAAATGTTTTCATTTTGTTCTTTTTTTCTAATTTTATATAATCCACAAATCATTATAAATTAAAAAAAAATATTTAAAAAATGATGCATGTGCAAACGTATTCTTTATTTGGAATAAAAATTACTAACTGAAGATAGGATAATAATTAATATTCAAATTTTGAAAAATTTACTAGCAAATGGTAATGTTTTGTCACAAACTACTAACAATTATTAAGTAAGCTCTCGGTTACGTTGTAAGGATGTAAATGTAATTTTTCGCAATAACGAAAATCGATTTTTATTAAATCTTGCAAACAACAAAGAAGCTGCAATCAAATTGTAACGCTTTTCTAGGAAAATAAGATCATTTACATAAACTATTTTTTTCACGACAACGATAAATAGAATGCGTAGCACAAATGAATGGCATAATGTAATCCATTTTCTAAAAAGTAATTGATTTAGTTTATTTATGTTAAGGATTACTGCAGAGTGAAGGAATTTTGAAATATATATATTTTTAATTTAAAAGCTTTTCCATTAAAAATAATGTAAAATTTAAAATTGTGCTCTTACCCTGTAAACCATCCTTCTACAGTTGAACTCAAGGGGATATTTTCGACCCTAAAAAATGTAAGTCAAATTTCTAAATAATCTTTTAAAAGTTTGAAGTTTTTTTTTAATTTTCTTGTTTAGCCCTTTCAGTCCCAGTGATGCCATTTGGCATCATCACTTTCAATATTTTTTTCAAAATGTTTATGTCCCGCTATGACATCCAAACACACATCATTCGATTCTTCACACTTTGTTCTATCAGACAATATTTTACTTTTATCTCAATAGAAGTCAGAACTACTATTTTTTTTATTGAGAAAATAGTCAACAAGCGTTTCTCCTGATTTTTGATAAGTTCACTTCAGTTCCACATATTTAAAACACAATTTAAACTATTTCGGTTAAAATAATAGCTAAATTTTTTTAATAATTTGGTCAGATACCTTAAAATATATAACTCGAAGTGTTTTTAGGTAATATATATTTTTTTATTTTGTTGTTTTCCACAGTTAAAGAATTTTGGCATTGTTTCAAAAACCATATAAAAAATTTAAATGGATTTTTTTTTCTTATGGAATTCGTATATTTGACCTAAAATAAGCTTATTTTGTGAATATCAGATGTTTCTGTAGTGTAGTAAATTTTTGGGACTGAAAGGGTTAGCTTAAATAAAAAGATCCTTTACAAAACATTTAGTTAACACAATTTTAAACTGCTCAAAAATTATGTGAAGTTATTTAAAATTTTTAAATTGTAGGTATTAAACTTTATTGTAATTTAGGTTATTTTAAAAATAAAAACGTATTTTATACCAAGAAACACCCACACATAACTGTTTTATATGTAAACATATTTCAAATAATCTTCAACAAATCTTTAGTCTTAGGAATCTTTAGTCTTAATTTTTAGTGTTAAGAATTAAAATTTTTAAAAATGCTTATTTTTCTTTAAAATATTTATTTAAAAAAAGGGGGAAACGGGGCTTATTTTAGGCAAGTTTTCCACCTGGCCTTATTGTAAATGAGCTCGCCAATTAGTGGTTTAGTTTTTGAAACAGCCTTAAAATTAATAAAGGTGAAAACAAAACTAAAAAAATCATAGAAATCATGACTTATTTACCCTGTAATGCATGATTTTTTTTCATCCCGAAAAAATATATTTGTATATTTAATACTCATACATAACGGGTAAAATACTTAAAAACATTATTTGCATTGGAATCAAATCGATTTAAATTTTTGAAATGTTTGTTATATGGCAAAAACCAACTAAAAAATTCCAATTTAATAAGAATGACTAGAAAACTACTAAATATATTTTAAAATAACCCTCTTGAACTATAATTATTTTTTCAAATTAATTTATTTGTAATTAGTACTTATATTTTTATGCTTTGAATGCTGCTAAAGACGTAATTTCACAACAGTTAATAACTTCACTTTTTAATTTTTGAATAAATTTTTGCTATTGTCACCTATGGGGGTAATTAGTCACTAAAACTTCAAAATGGAATGTAATAGATAAAAATAACACAGATTTGTGGAGAGGGAGCTCTACTCCAATAGAATAAAGTGGATTATGTTACTGGTGCCATATGGCAACAGTATGCATTATGGGGTTCAACGTACAAAATCTGATCAATAGTATTTTGTTGATCATTAACAAGTTTTTTAAAGGCAGTTTACCTGTAAGATACTGCATGCTTTATAGAAACGAGGAATACAGCCGCTAATATAATTCCTCCAGTCATACTTGGAATCAAATAAACACGTGCATTTCACATTAAATATAATTTACAATGAAATAATCAGTTGATGTCAATAAGCAGTTTAGTTCCGTTGTCCCAAGTTTTTATATTAAGTTGGGAAAAACGAAGGACGAAGGAATCATTATTTCCCATACAAAGGTGTAAAACCCCAATACAAATAAAGGTGCTAAATACAAATATTCTCTATTGATTATTTCATGTTTATGCTTTAATGACAGATTGAAACTTATAATGATTCATTCGTCGGCGTAAAATAAGTTGTGTTTCAAAATAGAAAAAATAGACAAACATTTTTCTTATCTTGGCGATATAGGGTATTTCCGCAGCTTTTCATACATTTTCAAGCAATTTGTTTTGGGAAAATTTCCTTTTAATAGTTAATTGAATGAATTTGAAGCTGTCATTTAATTGATTAGAATCGGTGTTTTAACTGAATCTTGGTATTCGTAATAGAATTGAGCCACCTGTTAAAAATACGTGCACAATAGGCGAATTACTTTTATGATTTACGCAGTTCCTATTTTTTTTAAAATTTGACTTGGTCTAGATCAAGTCCAAACAGACCTTTTGCCCACAAAACTTCTCGAATCAGCGCCGCGTTTTTAAAAAGTTCGCTCTTATGCAAATCCAAACATTAGCGAGGTCGGAAGCCCAGTAGGTTAGGCACTCGTCTAGCATGTGAAAGGTTCCAGGTTTGGTTCCGGGCATCGCCAAAGTAACTGAAGACCTATTGACGGCCAGAGCAGCCAAAAATGCCCGACGAATAATATCCCTTAACGGTTAAGTTGGGTGTGTACTTAGGTGTCGGCTCGTTACTTGACTGTGGTTCTAAAATACGGCACCCGTCGCCAATAGCCCTCGTGTAACTCTAGTGCGACGATAATTCAAACTTAACTAAACTATAAAATAGTGTGAGCAATTGTAATACAATAAACACATCACAAGCAAAAACGAAAACATTTTACAAAAATAGCTAATCTGGTTATTTTATACTTCATCAGTTTTTACTAATACATCACGACATTTCAAATGTTCCTCCTGAGAGCACGTGTACGAAATAAGTAGAAAGCGAAATGCTATAATGAAACAAAAACGGCTAAAATATAAAACTTCTTTTGGATTCGATTCATTTGCGATTCCGCGAAATGCAAAAAGTGCTGCGCAAGAACAACTTGATTTTTTAAAACCTTGTTTTCTTTGTAACGTTGAGAGTTGGCAATTAAAAATGTTTGTTTTCCCTTTGAGGAGATTTTATTTTAAATTAGTTTACTTCCGTAAGATCCATGGAGGTCAAAGTCACGCGGTGATGGCTGTATCCGTGTGCGTGAAAATGTAAACAATAGGAAGAATGAAAAAGTTATTGTAGCTTAGATGCGTAATTTCGGACTACAACAAATTCTTCACCAACACATTTTCAGATTCAATATCTATTCTTAAATGAAAATATAAAATTGGAAAATTTTACTTGTCTTTTGGGAAAGTCAGAAAAAATAATACCCTATCCGAATTGACCGCCTCAGTCGAGTATATAGACTTTAAAACTGCATATTTCAGTCTAAAATTTCTCGATGAAAATCGGCCCAAATACAAAAGAACCTAGTATATCGCGTATAATTGTTTCTGATAGACAGTAGAATTCTAGTTAAAATCCAAATCAATTAGAATAGATTCTAATATCGAAAATCGAAAAACCCTTTGTATGTGTTAATTTATTTCTTTTGTCATAAAGCCTTTAATTACATAAAAATTCCATTACTTTTAAAGATACACTCGGATAGATGTGCAACTCTGATGTATGTGCAAACTAAAAAAAATTAAAGCTCATTTTCTTTTTTTAACCTTTTCCACTTTGCACGTTCTTCCACTAAGCTCCTCAATTATCAAACTATACATTTCTTGGGTATTTCTCTAGAAAAAATATAAATATAGCACGAGAGTCATTATTTACTTATGACTTATGTCGGTACACTTCTAGATACCGAATCACTTTGAATGGCCATACTGTTCCCTGAAATGTGCCGCCAACGACGAAGACACTAATGGGCAGAATTTTGAAAGCGCACGTCCTTCCCGAATTTCCGAAGTTCTATTGTTCGGGAAAGGTTTACAGAAAAATTACGCAACTCCTTTTTGGAGAGATTCAGCTTATTGTCTAATGGGTTTCCCTGCATACCGACTTATATGGGAAAAAGAGGGATCATATATAAATTAAAATCCAATATTTATATATATATTTTTTAATGTACACGCAATAGCTGATGTTATGAGATCTGCGTTATGATTAAATATAAATATAGGGTGTCCCAAAAGTAGCCTAACAGTTAGTTTTGGACCATTGGTAAGAAATTAGGGTTTTTTTAGAGCAGGTATTTGACATAGGCGCGCTTAGTTTTGTTGGTTGGCTTAAATTAAGTAGCACTACAGCGTAGCTTATCCAAAGAGTAGCAATTCCTGGACTTCGATTGGTTTAGTTTCGAGATATTTTCGGTTTATTAGTCCTTACCGACCAGGCTATCCCTGACCATTGGTAAGAAATTAGGTTTTTTTTAGAGCAGGTATTTGACATAGGCGCGCTTAGTTTTGTTGGTTGGCTTAAATTAAGTAGCACTACAGCGTAGCTTATCCAAAGAGTAGCAATTCCTGGACTTCGATTGGTTTAGTTTCGAGATATTTTCGGTTTATTAGTCCTTACCGACCAGGCTATCCCTGCCCCGTTTTTTGTTTGATGCTCTAGAAATATGCAAACGTCATCAGAGGACGTAACTTCGAATCCCGTAGAAAGTTTCAACACCTTCGGGATTAAGAATGCAAATATATGTATGCAAATAAAGCTGTCACTTTTGATTATGGTTCTTAATTATGATGTCTGTCCACAATAACTTTCCTGTAGCTCTGGTACTACGATAATTCAAACAAACTAAACTTAACCTGTATTAAAATAACTGTTTCTGTACAAATAACCGTATTCCTAACTAACTGTTAGGCTACTTTCGGGCCACCCTGTGTACACTTTATGGGTTTTGTTAGAGAAAACTATGAGTGTATTTTGTATATATCGATATAATCGATGAACAAAGTAAAGTATACAATTTCTTAATATGGTGAATTATTGTTAATGATTCAATCCCTTGAGTTTAAAGTAAGCGATTAAGTACTACTTGCTGAATTCAAAAACTAAAAATAAAAGATTTTTCATATCAACTTATAAAACGAGAATATGTCCCAGTACAAGGTATAGTAGTGTAAAGGCTAATCTAGTATTTTTATTGGAATAAATAAACGGCAAATAGTATCCTTTATGCGGAATTTAGAATTTAAACCTTTCAGTTCCAGTGATGACATTTGGCATCTTCATTTTCTGACCATTATTTTTAAAAAAATAATAGGGCTGACATCTATTGGGATTAATAAAAAATATTTTCTAATCGATAAAAATTTGAAGAATCGAATGATGTGCTTTTTGATATCATAAATGGCTTTAGACGATCAGAAAAAAAAAATCTAAAAAAAATCTTCTAAAATGACAATGCCAAATTGTCATTGGGATTGAAAGGGTTAACACGATGAAAAAACATTAAAAACCTATATTTAGTCAGAAACGGGATTATAGACGTATGTTTGTGAAGATATTTAGTTGAAAATACTTTAAACAAGCTTCATAAAAAACAAAAACAACATTCAGTACTTACAAAGTTTTCAACTTTTAATGACTTTTCTACTAACACGTATTTTGGACAGTTACGAATGAATTTAAATTTAAGTTGTTCGTACTTGTACAATGTTCGTAAGTCATAAAAAGGACATATAAAGAAGTAAACAATAAAATATACAACAATCAAATTTTCCTTTTTGTCAAATTTCAAAATAATGGCTATTTTATTAACATTTTGTGTATTAACTGCATTTATTCAAACATAATTTTTTTTAACTAGTCATAATTTCTTCATGCATTGACCGGGTATTACGGTCCCTAACTGTAAAAACACGTACGAATAGAATTTTTTTTAGTTTTTTAACTTTTACATTGTTCATAAGTCATAAAAACCAACAACACTTTATAAACCAAACAATATAAAATATCCCAAAACTTCTTTTTTTTTGTGTCTAATTTTCAATATAATGGCTCTTAACCTAAAGCGTATCAACCGTATTTCTTCAAAACTCAACTTCTAGACTAGTGATAATTTTTCCAAAAATGCACTGATCGTACGGTCCCTAACTTCAAAAGTTAAAATACATAAATACTATCATAGCATTTGCTATAACGTTTAATCCCTTCTCTGAAGCAAATGTCAAAAAAATATGCATAACAAATTATTTCAAGTTTATCGGGAAATATTACCACGTCTTTGAAAGCTTTACGGTCCTTAATTTGTACGTCACAATGCATAAGGAATGTAGCGAACTCTACGTATAAAGAAGATGGAATATGAACAAACTGCCATGATTTGCATTCAACTTCAAAGCATTATTTCTTTTTATTAAAAATGCCTACAATGATGTCGAGAATCTTTGTTGTTTTCATTGCTGTGGCTGTGCTGTCTTTAGCGAATGGACAGAATAGATACCCATATAACATGTAAGTATAGTTTTCAATTAAAAATTAATTACTGTATAAATAAATTAATTAAATTACGTTAACAATGTTTTTAGTTTACCTTGGTAAATATTATTTTATTGTGGTTATTAAGAAATGGGAGTAAATAAAAAGGTTAATTGAATGCCATAAATGTCTTAAAATATTTAATTATATGATATGTTTAACAATGTTGGTAAGTCATCTATTGTAACGAAGGAAGTTTATAATTTTTATTATTTAAGTTTGAGTTTTAGATTATTTAGAAAGAAATATTCATAAAATGAAAGCTAAATACATTAAGATTAAAATTGATAACTTTAATTGGTAGTTAATAAAAATTCCAATAAAAAAATTCGAAAATTATATAAAAACAGAAAGCATTATTTATCATTGATTTCAAATAAAAAAAAATACTTTTCATACGTCTCTATTCCAAAGTATTTTAAGTTTTTCATTTTAACAAAAAAAACCCATCCTATTTTAACATTTTATGAATGTAAACAGCTTTTTCAATTTTAGTCCCTCATTTTTAAAATTCATTCTGTAGAATCATAATTATTTTACATTATCAACCAATCATTAATTTTAAGTTTAATATCTTTTTCAGCCGATATCCATTCTTTAGGTTATGGTAGAACTTTGAACACTCTTTTTAAAGGGACGTTTGTCATAGATTTTTTTATTCATTAAAATATTCGTATACTTTATGAAATGAATGTTTTTGCGATTTTAGGAATCCATTTTTCCAGAATATGGGAGGTGGCATGCGAGACATATTTGAGGACATACAAAATTCTTTCAAGCAGCTAGTTCCTTGGTACAACGGGTGAGTTTGATATCAGAGTACATCGGACTAGATTTTACTCCATTACGATGCTGAATAGAACCTTTTTGAGACATTTATTACAAATGTTTCAAAGGGGCTTTACGCATTTGCAGGGACGGATTAAACAGAGTTGTGTTACTTTATTGAAATAAATTAAACTTGCAGTTGATCATAGCTTCTGGAAAGTAAATTTCGATTTTTGTTATAAACAGTGCAATTTTAATAATTAATATTGATTGCTAGGGGCCTCTTGGAAGCTGCGGGCCCTTACAATAGACAGAGCACGCAGGCGACTGCCTACTTTGCCCAATTAGTGGCCCTGCACATTTGCTGTAAAAAAAATTTTGGGGATAATTTTTTTTTTATTTCATTAATTGATCAAAATAATTTTGATTTTTTATATTATAAGATTGATTCTTTTCAGTTTGACCAACTGAACGGAACATCTGGCTGCATTGTAAAAAAAAATTGTAAAATTACAGCATATTTTGCGTTTACTTTTTACAATGCAGTTTTGCAAAGTTTGTTTTTCAGCAAACATATCTTTTCACAGCGTACATGGTCACATGAACAACTTACTCCTACAGTAGGGTAGGGTAGGGTAGGGTATTTTACATATATATTCCGACTTGTGTGCTTGCTCAGTGAGCCGCTTATAAGTCTTCGTCAAGTAAGACAGACACAGAAAGATTTTTTACAGTCACAAAGAGAGGAAATACACCCAGGGCGAAGGCGGGTATCGAACCCGCGCCCGTTACAGCACTCCTATAGTTTTCAAACCGAGGAGATGAGTGCATCCAATCACTGCCAGTGAAGCAAACGTCTTTACCTGCCACACAAGAAATAAATTTCATATTACAAGCAAATTCACAGCACAGGGTATGACAGCAATTTACCATCATACTCCGATTGTAAATTGTAGGGTTTTTTTTTGCAATTTGTCTCTGAAAATGAACTGGGCTCATTATAAGCTTAATGGGACATCAAGTTTCTGAATTTAGATTGATTTTCAGCACAATTATGTTTAGTTTCATATTGCAAAGTTCTTATTATAGAGTTATTTACTACATGCTTAAATATATCGTCACTTAAGTTCTCACATGTGCTATCTCACTTTGCACAACTGTACAAATTTACTGTACGTTAACCCTTGGCGAACTTTCCAAAATCATGCCAAAAGTCGGCCGAAAACCAAACCGAAATGAGCAAATAGCGGTCAGATAGGGTTGTCGGAAAACGCCATCGTTGCGAAGTCAAAGAATTCGAATCATCAGTCGAATTCAGACATTTACCACAAAAAAAAATATTAAAAGCCAAATCCGAAAAAGTCGCGCCAAGGGTTACCGTAGAGAAAAATCTGATCCTTGCAGCACAACAATGAGATAGCACATGAGGGAACTTTAGTGACGATATATATATATTATGCATACACTGTGAAGAAATGATCGATCCTACCACGTCAGTGGGATGGCAAAAGCTCTGCCATCACCTCGTACATGTGATTTAAAATTTATTGTGTGGTACCGGCAAAAACAGGTACTTCACTGACAGTGATTGTATAAACTTATCTGTTTAAACTCCAAATTAATAAGTTGTTAATGTGACTCTGTGAGTAGCGAAAACTTCGAATTTACTGTAAAACAAACTTTACAACACTGGATGTCAAAAATCGGCGCAAAATGTGTTGCATCCTTACAGACTTTTTTTACAGTCGGAGATTAAGTTTAGACAATTTTCAATTTATATTATTTTCAATTTTAGTTTCATTTTACAAATTCATACTAATAAGTTTTCTTATATTACATTTTAGAATATTGTTCATGTATAATACATACTTTGTTGATTAATCAATCAGAAAACGGAAGAAACAACATTTTTAACATCAATACTCTAAAACTTTACATTCTAAGCAGGAAAAGGTGGATGTTTTGCAGTTTAACTGTGAAAGTTTCTCTTTTTATGTCCATTTAAAATGAAATATTTGATAGTTAATTTTCAGTTAAGTTAATTTTTATCAGTTAAGTTTTTAACTATTAATTTAGCATATAAATAGCTAATTATTGTTAAACTATTGAAAATACATAATTCGATGTCTGCAAAGTGGAATTGAAATTACTCATAACATTTAAAAATCGCAGTACTCCTCCGCGTACTTGGGGCCCAAAGTACTCGAAGTGTTTGGTTTGGTAAACGAAACAGCCATATTTTGTTTCAAATTTTTTCGCGGTTCTGATACTTCTTTTCTTGCAGGGATAATGTCTGTGTTGATGAGAGTTACAGACCTGATCCGTTATCTGAGGAAATGTACCCACAAGAGTTCGCAAATTCAAATTCAGAAACTGAAACGTGCAGAGGAAACGATGTCAAGTACATGTGCATGGCCAGGTAAACATTATTGTTTAAAAATATATTCATATTGTGTATTTTTTTTTAAAAAGAGAAACCATGTCAACATCAACTTAATCACTTCGTTTCCGATCACATAAAACTGATGGAGTGAGGTCTCTCCCTCTATTGCCCGCTCAGGTGAATTTTTCGGGCTAGTGTTCGGTATAAAGATCCAATAGGATAACTATGTACTTTTTGAAATACCAATAAGATTTAAAAACTATTTTTATTTCAATCTTAAAAAACAAAATAATTATAGTGTTCCGGCACCTATTTTTATACAATTTTCAGAGAACTGAGAAGAGAAAAAGAAATTAAGACACTTTTACGATCATTTTCTTGAAAATTTTAACATCGTAAGGGCAAAGTTTAAGTTTCACATGACTAATAGAAACGTACAGCACAAATGATTTTTACATAGACTGATTCTCGAGAAGTAGAGATAACTTTTTCCCTTGTAATTTTTGGATTTCACGTCATGAAAAATATCGTGTTAGAAACACTTGTTTATTTTATTAAAGAACATCGTTAAAATACAATTTTAAATCTCTATAAAATTGAATGTAAAAAAATACATAAATTTAATGACTACATTATATTTGTTTCAGTATTAGTGAAAATGGTGTTGCCCTTCAACGAGTTCGCAAGTACGAGTGCTGTCCGGGATTCGTCCGTGCTAACGAGGGACCTGGCTGCGTTCCTTATTCCAACTGAAAAGGACGAACTTTAACACAAGTTAAGCAAAATGTAAGATGATAATTACAAATGTTAAACACTGAAACATGCTTTTAAGAGAGATTGTCCGTCCCATAGAGCTAATGCATCAGTTGCGGAAGCACAACTTCCGAAGAAGTATTGCTTCGGCATGTTAGTCATTTTTCCCAGATACTGGAATCAACAGAACATCGAAATGAAATAAATTTGAAATGAAAATGCTATCTAGTTATTTAATTACATATTTTAGAGGTTTTAAGATGCTAAAAATATGCAGTAGATGGCGACGCTATTTTAAAATTTTATCAATTGAAAATTAAATAAGCGTATGTTTTTTTCTTTTTCAATTTTTTTAAAATTGATGTCACGATTATTCCCATACCTGGTGAAGATGCGATAACATGATGAAGCAATTATTTTGCAAAAGTTGTGATTTCAAAAGTAGTACATTATCTTTATGAGACTGACAGTCCCTCTTAAAAAAAGAAGAAAATGGCTTTATTATACGTTTACGAAAAATTGACTAATGCACGATGTATTTTATTGATTTACTGAAACCATCAAATTGGCACTAAATAAATTCAAGTAAAAAAAGTAACTTTTCGGTGACTACAAAACAAAGCTGCAAGTCATCGTGAATTTGTGCAAATTAGTAAAGTTGATATCGAGTGAACTCTTGTTTTAACCCTTATGCATGTGATTAAATCCAAAGTTTACATAGTTTAACAAAAAAAAATCTGATTTAGGATCAGATTAAAAAAGAATACCGGTTGTTTCAGGTTTTTTAGTGCCAACTAATACTCGAAGTTAAGAAAATATAAACACTCGAAATGAGGAAGTCCTGCATTTTTTTTTTTTAGATTTTCGACTTGGTGTTTTACTTCAGTCGAAATGTAATTAGAAAATGAAATTGCGATTTATTTTACTACGTTATAAAGTAAACATAAATGTTAAAATAAATTGAGGCAATCACCAAAGGTGCTAAATTCAAAAGTTGCGGACGAAGTGACGCCCAAGACCTGGTTTAGACTTCTGTGAGCATGAGCTTTTGTCCGTTCTATAAGAAGTTCTGATGTGATTAGTAAAGTTTGAGGAAAATGATTTTTTTAGTTATCTTAAAACTTCTTGTTAATTTCTCTTTTCTTATTTTAGGTCTATGTACGACAGCTCAGCGCTTAGTTTGGAACAAAAACATTAAAGAACTAGCTTAAGGACTCGTGTTATTCTGTTTGTGTATGATGCTTTGAATTGCAGAGTGTTACAGCTTTGTAAACTATGCGAAATTTGAAAATATTTTGAAAAATAAAACACAGTGTCAAAGTAGTTGCTTATGATTTTTTATTAATTACAGTTTTGTCTTACTGCATGTTCAATATGAAACAGACTCTTAGTCGTGTTTAGTGTAAACGCGTAACAGTATAAAATAACAGTTATCTGAAACGAAAAAAGAAGTTCTAAATTAAGTTAAATGGTTAGCTTTCAAAGGATTTTTTAGATTTTAACTTTCAAATGAAAAATAAACTTTTTTCATAATTTTGTTTCGCATTTTAAATTAATATTATTTATCATCAACTTAATTTATTTCCAGTTCAAAGAATAAGTATTCAAAAATGCTTTCGTCAAACCCTAGCGTTACACCGCATTTGGAAAATGTAAAATACAATATATATTATTAGAAAAACATGAAACTACTTCCATATCGTCTCGTCGGAAAGAGATTTGTTTGTCAATTTCTCTTCATAAAATGATCTAATCTCAAATTGCTTAACGTTTTCACAAATAGGGGAACATTTAATTTCAATTCATTTAGGAGCTAATATCATTATAATTTAGGCAATATAACAAATGAAGTTTGTATTCTTACACAAATTACACACATTAATGACAAAAATATATTTCTTATAACTGCCTGGAGCACCTAAAAAATATTGAAAATAGCTAAATAAAACACTCCTTACTATTTGCTTTATTTATGGTATTAAATATTACATAATTTTTAAAATCTAGGTTGAATACTTTTTATGCTTTATTGAATTATTGGTTACTGGGAAACTTTTGTCGATGAATGCTTCTAAAAATATGTTTATTTTCCAATATTAAAATTGAAGTTCACGTATTTTTTTAAGCTACATTCAATCGTGTTTTTCATAGTGTAATGTTATTCTTGCCATTCCTTAATTTTGCTGTGCTATTATTCTAATTTTAGCTTCCACACTACGTTTACAACGTAAAAAGTGGAAGGTATTATAATCGATCAGTCCGTCAGTCCTTCTCTCCGTTCGTCACCCATTTTCACAAGCAAGTCTCACAAACAAGTGGGATACGTTATTTCAAAGCAACAGCTCTGACGAAAATATTACAGCACCAACAGAACAAATATTCTTGTGAGTGACATAATCAGTGTTGTTTCATAAACCAAGCAGACAGTTGGCGCCACACAATGGCTCATATCCAACATAAGGCCTGGTGGAAAACTTACCCCATGGGAAAACTAGTCTCGGTAAAATAATTTTTAAGATCCGACGGATAGAACTGATTTTGGAAGAGGCAACGGACTAATGCACAGACTGACGGACATACTCAGCAGATAGAAATGATAGGCCAAAATAGATCAAATATATCTGAGCTATACATTTAATAAAGCTAACTAATTAACAACATATGATGGCAATCCAAAAACTAACTTCCTCCTCTGCATCCACCATCGTCAAATAGAACAAATCGTAGAATATTCAGTAATTTATTCATTGTCATGGAATCAAATAGAACAAATTTCCTTTCAAGTTGTATTTCTCATTATCTCTCCTATCATGATAGTTTTATTTCTGAGAATTCGATTAAAAACACTCTTATTGTTTCGTCATTTCATTTCTATAAATTAAGAATTCCATTCAAAGAAAATATTACTTTGCCTAAATTTGCATTCTGTTTTCCTTTTGCGTTGAAGCTCGAAATTGTTGAAAAGAATGATTTTTCGGAGGAGTAACATGGGAATGATAGGAGTACTGCTGTTTGTTCTGATGATTGTCGCAGTTTCGAGAAGTCAGATGATGATGAGCATGGGAGGTTTTTCTGGGTAAGTTCTTTTTATTTATCAAATTTTAGCTTTTCTCGGGATTCGGCAAGAAGATTTCCAGAAACTGAGAGCCATTTTTATGGAATCATTTAGGCTGCCAGTTTTTAAGCACAGACTATATATATTTTTTCAACGGTGCCGCCTTTTGGCATATTAAGCATTTGAGGACTCATTATATCCCCTAAACTGAGAGCCATATTTTATGGCACCATCATGGCGGCTCTCGTTACTAATTTTGGCGCTGAGATTGCAATGAATCTGAGATCTCAGTGGACGTTAAAAATTGTCAAGAGAACATAAGCTGCCTTGGGAGTGTTAGGACTTTTTTGCTGTTTTGAGACCTAGGATTTTGCTGAATTATTTTAGTCTCAGGAATTTGACGCTGCTTTGAGTCTTAGGGCTTTGCTGCCTAATTGTTTATTAGGACTTTTCTGCACGAATTCTGTCTCAGTACCTTGCTTTCGTCAAGGTTCAAAATAGCGCCACATCTGATGTCATCAATGAAGAAGTATCGGGTGACCCGGATTTCAATCTGGAAAGTTTAGTATTCCAGCTCAATACTTAAACGCCACACTGTTAAAAAATTGTGCTTGCTTTAACCATAATCATGGTTCCTAGTAGCTGCAACTGCTGTGTGGTGAAATGTTTCACCATATTTCCGGTATTCAGTCGAACCATTTTTCAAGTTTTGGAAACAGAAAGCTGAGAAACGGTTCAACTCAATACCGAAAATATGGTGAAACACTTCACCACACAGCCGTTGCAGCTACTAGGAACCATGATTATGGTTTAAGCAAGCACGCATTTTTTAACAGTGCAGTTGTAAAGTCAACGACTGTTGCAAATGCCACACTATTTACTCTTCGTCTAAATTTTTTTTAAACAATTTTGTATTTTCCAAAGTCACAAAGTTGATATGGGACAAATTTATATTGTAGGAGGTCTGTTTTTTATCAACCTCTAAAGGGCTGTAAACTCTCTGGCAATCATTGGCGGTTACATTTTATGAAGAGAGTATTTCAAAGCTTGTTTAAAAGTATGACAAAAGCCTTAATCGTTAACGTGATTGTGTGGAAAAATAAGCAGAATTGCACATTTCTTTTGGTAAAAAAAATCTTTTTTGTATTTTGACCCGTCTCTTTGTTACAACCCATCGGAGACTGAAAAATATCAGCTCTCGTATTTTGACAGTTTTTAATGTTCTAAAACAAAATGCCGTTCTAAAAAAATAAATATTTCATTGTGTTCCCGATATTTAGCATTCAATATACGTATGGCATTTTCAAAGCCGTGTGACCCAGAGTGGTCAATAATAAACTTTTTTAAATGATGAATTAATTCAAATTTGCTACCTGCATATCTACTAAAAGTTTTTTTTTGTTTTTTTTAGGCAAAAAAGTATTTTCTGAACTAAAGAAAGCATAAATATTGTTAAAAATTATCGGTATTCTGTTTTATGGTATTGTTGTTGTTTCGATTGTGTTCTTCATATTTATAACTTTTAAAGCGAAAGTTTGATTTTTTAAAAATAATTACAGTATGTTTGATGCATTCAAAAACATGGAAGCGATGTTTGAGAAAATGAGAAATATTAAACCTTGGTACCAAGGGTAAGTATAATATTCTGCTAAAAAATTTTTTGAGCAATATTATAAATATTAAATCATGCTGTTAAAAACTTTTGTGTTTGGTTTCCCCATAATGATGATTTCTATGATATGTAACGAGTGTGTGGTGAATTGTTTCACCATATTTTCGCTACAAGGTCGAACTATTTTTCAGTATTAGGAGACAAAAACTTGGGAAATGGTTCAACCTTATACCAAAAATATGGTGCAAACATTTCACCGCACAGCTTAAGTAACTATATTTAAAAAAAAAAAGTGATTTTTTTATAACGCAATTAATTTCTCAAACTTAGAGTTGTTTAACAATGCATTTTTTCAATATTCAGTTATCCTTACTGATGCAACTCAATACTCTTTAAGAATAACTTTAGACTAAGATAGTTATGAAAATGCATTCTGTAAAGTTACGTAATAAAAGTGGTGGAAGCCACATTTTGGGTTTGCTACACTTTTTCCAGGATGTTTATTCTGAAAAAGTTGTTTTTGAAAAGTTGTTTATGGTCCACCTCTTTTCTCGCTTCTATAATGGATTAAATTGTTCATATACTTGGATCAAATACAACTTTTTTTGTCCGTGTGTAAAAAGGGTTATAGCTAGCAGTATATAGAAAGGGTTATTTGCTAGTAGGGAATATAACTAGCTTTATATATGTATTGCCTTATGGAGTGTAATTATGGATAGTCATAGTGTTACACAGCCCTCATTTGAATTTATTTTGTTTCTTGAATTGTTTTTAGGCCTTACGCTTGCCTCAGTGAAAGTTTTAGAGATGATCCTTTTTCAATCGCATACTTAGGATCTGCGCCGTTCGAGATGTGCCAGGAAATGGGATTCAAACGCGTCTGCACATCCAGGTAAATACATTTTACTATAAACCCATTGAGCTTCTCAGTGTCTCAGACGTTTAACGTTTGGGAGCTAAGGTCGTGTAGGGATCAGGCAAAAGAACAGTCATTTCGTAACAACAACTTTAATAAAACTAAAACATAACAAAATCAAAACAATAGCTCCAAAACATAAACAGTGCACGTTGCTTAAGTATAGTCCGACCACGCTAACTTGGCAACCAAAATATTTTGATTGTGGACCAGTCCACTTTGAAAAAAGGTAAGGAAGGTTTTGGTTTTGGGCAAGAGTTACTATGTTTGGCGATTCATTGCTTTTGGGCGCATATTTCTTTAAGGTTAAGAAACAGATTATTAAGGGGTCACAGGAGTCTTAAAAATGTGCAAAAAAGATACTACAAAGCATAGTTTGATCTTTCATGTCATTTTTGAACTACTCAATGTATGAGTATAATTTTTTTATATGTAATTCTACAGGATTTATTTATTATAAAACAAGTTTTAAAATTTATGAAGCTTTAGCCAAAACTCAAATAAATGATATTAAACATGAAGCTATTTAAACACATTGTGATTAGGCTTGCGCGGCAAATTGTGAGGTCAAAATTGAAAAAATGACCAAGAAAATGACTTTGTATTGTACAAATATGTACAAACAAAGACTTATACCTAAATTCTCAGCTCAATTTTAATTAGAAATTATTTTAGGAACTTTTTTTTCTAAAAAAATTAATAAAAATATTCGGCAGAGGCTTCCATTTTGAAAAAATTTAAAACATTATGTACGATATTCTTCTCTTTCGCATGAAGTATCGTTCTTTCATTAGACATTATCAAATATGCACAGATATTAATCGATTATCGATCAAGTCAAATAAACAAAGAAATTCACGTGTAATCGTTAATAGCTACTAGCAATCAACAACAATCCTCTATTGCCGATAACTGATGTGTAGCTCTAGTGCGATAGATTGAACTAGACCAACAATACCCTCTTCTCGCCAAACGCCTTGAGCTGGCAACCCTTTTTTCTTCTGCTTAAAAACCTCAATTCAAAGTGGAATCGTTCACAATCAAAATATTTTGATTGCCAAGTTAGATTGGTCGGACTATAAGTATTTTTCCGTGTATTTCAAGAAGTTCCGTTTCTTATTTCTCCGTTGTTAAAATTTTAAATTTTGCATTTTCCCGTGTATTTCTGGAAGTTCCATTGCTTATTTGTCCGTTATTAAAATTATCCATTTTGCATTTTCCCGTGTATCCACATAGAATATAAAGTTAAATTTAAAACCAATCCACTATCTGCAGTATAATTAATATAATTTTAATATTACATACATATTTACATACTTACATATTTTTTCTAACTTAGAAGAAACTATTTTAAAAGGCAACAAACTGTTAAATATTATATAAGAGCGATTTAGCCTGTTGACTCAACTCATTAAAATTACTTTGAAAGAGAAGCAACAAGTTACAAAAATGAGATGTATCATTACACAAAAAATAAATTTATCTTTCAATGTAAAACATTCTTGATTATGTATACATAATAACCAGAATTTAAGACACAAATTATGCATCGTAAAAAATACTTTTAACTATGAAGAAGTAGAGATTATATAAAGTTTTCCGTACTGTGTTTCTTTTTTAACAAGTAATAATTAAATAATTCTATAATGGGTCATTCTAAAAAAATTTTACAATTCCAACTTCCAATGTTAAAAAAATAAAGTTGGATTTTACTTAAAATAATTGTTACTATTACATTAAGAATTAATCTATCTAATGAGACTACATAAAATATGTATATTTTAAAAGTAATTTATGGTTTAATTCAAACTTTTCACTTACCGTAATGCTATTATACCGATAGTTTTGAAACGGACGTGATGAAATATACGTATAGACAGCACACTGAATTGCTTTCAACCATAAATTTTCTACAGTAAAAATATTTTCAAAGATAGCAGCGCTCCTGATTTCTTAGTTTGAACTACGTTTAACGACAACGCTCCATATTGGCTGGTTCTTTGCAGCGGGATCCTTTGCAAGATGGAATTAATTGGTTTAGTTTTTAAAACGAATGTAGTTGGAGTAGTTTAGGTTAGGTCGAAATTTACATTAGAAATATTAACGTAAATTTCATGTTTGTGTTTCTCATTCGATGAAAAAGAAAATGCGGCAGCGACAATGGGAAATAGCAAACGATTTTTTCCCCTTTTTTTATACAAAAGGAATCGCTTCATTGAAAGCTGTGTTAATAACTATATTCTTATAAAATTAATAATATAAAATTTTAATTATATTATTTTTATTTTTAGTGTTTCCAAAAATAATTTTATAGCTTTAAATTTTTTTAAATTTAATAATTTGTTCTTTTGATAGTACTAAATATATTCGGCTTCTTTTTAAAAAGTTCTAAATGGGCAGACGATTTTTTCCCCTCTTTTTTCAATAAAGTTCGAGTTAGCTTCTTTCTCTACGGTAACAGAGTGGGCAATTTAAACTTTAACATCTCTTTTTGCCATGAAGTTTATTTAATTTAAAATTTGTTTTTAGCTCATCGTTATCAGATTCCCAAGGGCTTTAAACTGCACTATCACTTTATTCTTAAATAGGCTCCAGTTTAATAAAAATACGGTAACAAAGTAGTCATTGAATGATCACACTCGCATTACTTTTTCAAATTTTTGCATTTTTCCTCCATAAACTTAAATTTTAAGAGAAAATTGACAGGCATTTCAGAAATAAGTGTCTATAGTGGTACTTATTTCGGCAAAAAACTTAAATTTTTTGCATTTTTTGTCGTGAAATTTTGGTAACAGAGTCGACAAAAGAAAATTCTTCGAATCTGTGGGACACCATTTATTAAGCTACAAAACAAAACTTTCTTGTAATTAAGTAGTGGTTAAAAGCATATTTGATAGCTATGATGCTTGTTAATCATTATAAGCATCAATAATTAAGAAATATTTATTTTAAGTTATAATTATCTTCTCTTGTTCTTTAATTTTTGGTCATGGAATGTGTGAAATTTACCGACTATGCTCCTTTAAATGAAGTATCCAACTTTTGTTTTAATATTTTTGTACTTTTAAAATATGGGTACAATGACTTAAAAGTGCGTTCTTTTACGCAGTTCAAGTGAAAATTCCGTAACAATAAAATTAAAAATACTACAAGCAATGAAAGCTGTGGGACACCATTTGTAACATTTTTTGAGAATGACCCTAATAAGATATTACAAGGCGAGGCAAATAAATGTGGCCCCGGTCAAGAGATAGAAATACGTTGAATGCTTGGCGAGAAAAACTCTTGAAGCCGCCTGAAACCTGTTTTCGCATTGATTTTATTGGCTTCACATTAGAGCTACTCATCTCATAGACTAGTGGGCAGTTCAGATATTAGTTCGTATTCTTGATGAAGTACTCTTGTATGAAGACGTCCCATAATGCAAATTCTGTGTCCTGCAATCAATTTAGAATGTTTTGTAATGACAAAAACAAAAAAGGTCCGATTCTCTAGGATAAATAACGACCGAAATAATCACTAGTGGGAACTTTTAATGATTAGCTCTACAAACCTTGTTTATATTTCATGTTGAAATGTAATTCAACGTTGTCGTAGGAGCATTGCAATAGAGATGTTGTATTTTAAGTTAAAGTGTTGTTCATTAAGTGGTTTTTGCTTTCATTTTCTTTAAAGGTTTTAAATGTAAAATATTTTAAAGTATTTTCCTTTTCTCTCCTTTATCTTTTAGCTGCTAATTTAGCCATCTTAAATCGAAATTTTCAAAATATAAGAAACCTTTAAATATTATAGCTAATCTATAAAAGATAAATCAAACAGAAGCTGTGACTGGCACTTCAAAGTTAAAATGTTTTAAAAATAGAGAAAATACTTTTCATTTTAAAATTTAAAGGTGTGGAATTACATAGAGGTTAAAAGAGATATATAGAGAAAATATGTTAAAAATTTTGAAGCAAGGCTTTATTTTAAAAAGGTATAGACACTTCGTGCGTTTTTTTCGTGACTTACACTTTAGCCAAAAAGGGATTTTTATTTTTATTTTTTTAATTAAATATCTTTTAGTTATAAATTATTATTAGAGTAATGTGTTCTGAAGATAGTTATTATAGTGTAATTTAATAATTTTACAAAAAAATCAGATAAAAAGATAATACCTTTCTTATGTTTCAATTGTTGGAGGTTAGAGCTAAACATAACTGCGAAATAATAACTAGCTAAACATTTTGACGAGAACAGAAGAAGACTTTATTGATATCACATAGGGTTTTTATATACAAGGTTATCACTTAAATTTACATAAACCGCAGTACATCTACTGCGGTTATGGGCCGATACAACACACCGATGGCACAACAGGTTATGGGCCGATTTGCGTGTTTGAGGCGTCAATTACGAATTTAAGTAAAATTCTAAAATTTAAAGATTAAATTAAACGTAACTGATATCAAGAAATACTTTGTGAGAGATAAATTGTCTTGGACTATGGCTGACTTCGCATCAACCGTATCTTTCCCTCGACTAGACGACACTAATTACGTCCGATGGAAACAAGACATGAAAGTCCTCCTGATGGATGGAGGATGTTGGGAATTTGTGACTGGTAAAGAAGAGGATCTTGCCGTAGACGCTACTGCTCGTGAGAAGCGGGACTTCAATCTTCGAAAAACAAGAGCGTATACTACGATTTACCAAGGCCTCGAATCAAAGTTTCAGACGTTGATATCCCAAACCACGGATGGAAAAGAAGCCTGGGAAGCATTAGAATCAAATTTCGAGCCAAAAAGTAAAGCCAGACTAGCAACACTACTGGACGAGTTCAACGAGCTACGATTTGACCCAGAGGAGGAAACCATTGGGATTTTCTGCAAAAGAGTATACGAGAAGAAGGTACAGATAGACGAAGCTGGATTCAAAATACCCGATCTCTTGGTGTGTTTCCAGATGATACGTAGGCTACCCACCGAATACGACAGTGTAGTACAGACTCTGTATCGATTAGAAGATGACAAGTTCAAGTTTGATGAAGTGCAACGAGAACTGGTGACAGAATCTGGGAGAATAAAGCTGAAACGAAAAGATGAACTATCCGATACCATCATTGCAGACGCCTATCTTTGTAACTCCAGTAAGCAGTCAAGATCTTACAAGAAGAATATCCCAAGATCAAACAACCAAAATGCCAGTGGTCGCGTACTGGAACCCTCCACGATTTCAAGAGAAGAAAAAGGTTTTTACGAAAATGACCGACGTCAAAGAATGGGGCCGTGCTCGTACTGCAAAATGAAG
Source organism: Hylyphantes graminicola (assembly GCA_023701765.1). Taxonomy (NCBI): domain Eukaryota; kingdom Metazoa; phylum Arthropoda; class Arachnida; order Araneae; family Linyphiidae; genus Hylyphantes; species Hylyphantes graminicola. The sequence goes on along the minus strand of CM043116.1, from coordinate 66,618,893 downwards.
AACCATACAGAAGACCGGTGCTTCAAGAAGAAGAAAGATGAAAGACAGACATTCTACAGTGAAACAGAAGATAGTGCAAGTCCAGGAGCATTTAACACTGACGGTAGATTGGTTGAGTTTCTGGTGGACTCTGCTGCAACTACGCATTTCTGCAACTATCGAAATCTGTTCCAGAACTTCAAGCAGCTGCCGCCGACGAAAGCTCTAATCGGAGATAAGAATTCTACCTCTCTAGTGACTGGAATGGGCAACATTCCGCTGATCGTAAAAGACGTCTCCGGTAACGCAAACATGAATCTTATTAATGTGTTGTACGCCCCAAATATGAGACGTAATCTAATCGGAGGAGCAAATATGGATATTGCTGGGTTTACAGTAGAGTGGGGACATTCAAAAATGGTTATTTATAAACCAAATGGTAAATATTTCTTAACTGTTAAAGTTGAAAATAAATTGTATGTAATATATGCATTTCCTAAAGTTCAAAAGCCTAATGTAAATTCTGCGATGCATGCTATGTTAGATAGCGAATTAATACATCGTAGGTTTTGTCACGTTAACTATCCTCTTTTAAAGCAAATGAGTGCTGAGGAAAGCGTAAAAGGTTTAGAAAATTTAAAGTTAACTAAAGCAAATAAAAATTGTGAAACTTGTATAGTGTCAAAATCAAATCGAACCTCATTTAAAAGAAACCTTGTTTATGAGCGTAAAACTACAGAATGCCTTGAAAGAGTACATTGTGATGTTTGGGGACCCTCACCCGTTAACTCTATAGGCGGTCATAAATATTTCTTAACAATCGTTGACGATTATTCGCGTAAAGTCGATGTTTTTGTAATCAAAAAGAAAACTGAAGTCTTTAATTGTTTTAAACTACATTTGGCACGTTCTGAGCGTGAACTTAACAAAAAGATAAAAACTGTAGTAAGCGATAATGGCATGGAATTCGTGCATAAAGAATTCGAGCAATTCTTAGATGATTTGGGTATTAAAGCCGAACGCACATCCGTTTATTCACCGGAAATGAACGGATTAGCCGAAAACTTTAATTACGCTGCTTTAAACGGGATAAGATCGTTATTGCAGGACAGCGGATTAAAACCTAGTTTTTGGGCTGAAGCGTTAAAAACTTTTGTTTATGTTAGAAACCGATGCACACATAAACTAACTGAAGGTAAAACTCCAATAGAAATTTGGAAAGGATTTAAACCATCCATTAAACACCTAAAAGTGTTTGGATCATTGGCGTATATCCTTGTGCCTAAAGTTAACAAAAATAAACTCCAACCTAAAGCAAAATTGGGGATTTTGATTGGTTACGCAGTTAAACGTAAAGGATATAGAGTATATCTCCCTAATGAACGAACTGTAATTGAAACAATACACGTTCGTGTAGATGAAAGTAAAAATGGGGTGAAATCATTATTTGGGAAGTCAAAAGTGCAAAATAATGTAATTTTTCAAGTGGATAACTATCAGATTTCTGATGACAGTGAACCGGAACCTGATAAACCAACGCCTCTCAATATTGATCAGTGGCGTAGAGTTGAAAGTCCTAGAAATCGAAGTAAAAAGATTTACGTTAATCATTATCCCCCAAATAGTGAGATTAAACTTAAATCACTTAACGATGTGAAAGAATATTGTAATAAAAATAAAATACCCTTTGACCCTAAAAACTTTAACTTTAAAGCAAGTGTAGTAAAGGAAAAACCTAAAAGTGATGAAAATTCGCGTTTAAGTAATTTTGACGAATCTTTGTATGATGAAATCTTTAACGAAACGTACTTAACTGAAATCCCGCAAAACTTTCATGAAACACAAACGTCTCCTGATAAAAATAGTTGGGACGCTTCCATGAAGGCGGAGTTGGACGTTATGCGTGAAAGAAAAGTATGGGAATTGGTTGACCCACCACCAAATGTAAAAATCATTGGTAGTAGGTGGATTTTTTCAATCAAGAAAGACGACAAAAACAATGTCAAAAGATTCAAGAGTAGATTGGTTGCGAGAGGATTTACACAAACCAAGAATAAAGACTATTTCGATGTGTATTCACCTATTGTAAATTTTTCTCTAATCAAATTTCTCTTTGTATTATTAGTGTCTATGCTAGGTTGGTTGCATGCCCAGTTAGACGTGAGAGCTGCTTACTTATATGGGAACCTAGACCAAGAGGTTTTCATGAGCCAACCTGAGGGACATGTAGCAAGAGGTGAAGAACATAAGGTTTGTCTACTTAAGAAAGCCATATACGGCTTACACCAAAGTGGTAGACAGTGGCACAATACTTTGGACGAAATTCTGAAAGACCTAGGATTTGAGAAACTGGACGTGTCATTGTACCTATATGTTAAACAATAATATTGTCTTAACTGTCTATGTAGATGATATGGTCTGTTTTGGTAAAGATCAAAATGTTTTAAATAATGCTATTAATTTAATTAAAAATAAATTAGATATTGTAGAGTTAGGAAAAGTTAAATATCTTTTGGGTGTAAATTTTGAAGAAATTAATGGGAATACTTACTTGCATCAAGGAACTTATATAGATAAACTGAAAGTTAAATTTGAAGACTTGCCAAAAAGTAATCCAAGCTTACCTTTTAAGGTTGGTTATAGTTTGCCTGCTAGAGTAAGTGTAATTGAAGAAAATGATGTTATGAAAACTTTTCCTTATCGTACGCTAATAGGTTGTCTATCATTTCTAGCTAATCGTTCTAGACCAGATATTGCTTTTTCGGTTAATACCATGGCACAATTTTGCAATGGTTATAATTTTGAACATTGGCTAATTGTTGTAGATATTCTAAATTACGTTTTTTCCACTAAGGATTATAAAATTAATTTGTCTTGCATTGATAATTCTTTGTTTTGTGCATATTCGGATGGCAATTGGGCATGTAAGACAAATGATAGACATTCGATTAGTGGATATATTGTTTATTTTTGCGGTGTTCCTATAACTTGGAAGTCGAGCAAGCAAAAGTGCATAGCACTGAGTTCAATGGAAAGTGAATTTATTGCTTTGACCGAGAGCGTCAAAGAACTGATTTGGTTTAAACGTGTTTCTGATCAAATTTATTTTACAGATATGCTTCCAATTCAATATTGTGATAATCAAGCATCGATTTACTTTACCAAAAATGGTCAAGAAAGTAATAAAACGAAGCATATTGATGTGAAATACCAATTTGTAAGACAATTGTTAAAAGATAAAGTGTTTGATTTGAAATATGTTAATACTTCAAAGAACTTTGCAGATTTTCTTACTAAGCCTTTAATGAAAACAAAATTTCAATCTGTGTTAATTGATGTTTGTAAATTTAGTAAATGAGTAATTATTTCTTGACCGATGGGGCCGCATGTTGGAGCCAAGTAATTCTCCTTGTTTGATTTGTTTCGGTCAAGACAGCTTAACTGTAACCGCAGTAGATGTACTGCGGTTTATGTAAATTTAAGTGATAACCTTGTATATAAAAACCCTATGTGATATCAATAAAGTCTTCTTCTGTTCTCGTCAAAATGTTTAGCTAGTTATTATTTCGCAGTTATGTTTAGCTCTAACCTCCAACATCAATAATTCAAAATTATGAAAACCCCTATGCCATACTTTCCAAAAAAGCTTCCACTTTGAAGCTAAAGTGTTGCCACAGAAAAAAAACAATAATAGTTTTCGATGAAAAAGTTTAACAGTTCAAACTTTTCTAAATCACATATAAAAGTTTCAACTGTAATAAAAAATATTTTTAAAATTCACCTGAGGTATGCATTTACATGGATTTAACATAAGAAATACGCTAAATGCTGTGAAACTACCGCTTGTAAAAAACCGCTACCGCTTGGAAAGAAACTACCGCTTGCCCATCTATTACTAGAATACGGTTTTGACTGTTATATTACGATGGCAGTAGCTAATAAATTGACTTTTTTACATATATTGAATGCTTTTTAGCTTTACTACTTGATCTTATCTTTTCAGTGTGGTGATAGGCAGTAAAGCAATGGAAAGAATACGAGTGCATCAATGCTGTCGTGGTGCCGTTGGAAGTTACGTTGATGGATGGATGCAATGTGTTGGATAGACAAGTAAGTTTCAATATTTGTTTCATATAGCATGTCCAAGGTTTTCAACACATAAGCGTTCCATTTCAAAATTTAAAATACACATACCGATAGTTATGGTATGGTATGATACATATATATTCCAACTTGTGTGCTTGTTCAGAGAACCGCTTATAAGCTTTCGTCAAGTTTGACATTCACAGAAAGAAATTTTACAGTCACAAAGAAATGAATAACACATAGACAAATAACAACATCTATTGACTGTCACAAACTTCCATGCCTGACCGGGATTCGAACCCGACCCCAGCATACCGATAGTTTAATGAGACAATATGCATGTTGATCGGGAAGCCAAGGAATTTCTGTTGATATAAGTGCAAAATTAGTATAACTCTGTATAAGGAAAGTCTATCAACTTCATACGTAGGGTTTAGAATACAAGTGAACCAAGACCAACCTTTGCCATTTTCGAGTTTAACGAGCAGTTGAATCGGTGAGTGCAGAAACAACGTAAGTCACAAATTTCAAATTTTTCAGGAGGGGAAAAAACGTAATAACTCCTCCTCTATTTCTGCACACAACACTCAAAACAAACGTCCTGTATTTACGGAACTACTCAACAGACTAACGTAGTTTTTGCACCCAACACGCATCTTGCCTTTCTACGCTTATTTTCATTGAAAACGAGTTTTCGGATTTTTTTGACTGAAGTGGTTTCTGCACTCACCAATTCAATTGCACTTGCGAACTACGTCATAGTATATTTTCAGTGCAATAATTAAAAAGTTCAGATATGTCCGCTAGGCAAAATAATTATTTTTTTAAAAGTGTTATTATAAAGCTTTAACTTCAAACCATTGTAGCACAAGAAGAGTTTTAATGAACTTTGTTCTCAGCCATTCATATAACACTGCACAAATTTTATATTTAGAAATGTATCCTTCTCACCAATTTCATTTCCCTTATTTATAAGTCCGTAGATCCGTATTTATAGGTCCGTAGGAAGTATAGTTTCCACCAACTTCATTAACTTTTAAATGATGATGGGAACTATTTTTCGTTCAGTACAGTTGAGTAAAGGCGGTGGGAAAAATACTCCCTACCAAAAATAATCTTAAAATTCATTTAAGGTTGTAAGTTCGCATTTTAACATTAAATTACCAGAAAAAAATGGAATTTAAAGAGTTAATTGTTACCAATAGTATTTGTTCTATTAAGATTTTGAAGGAGAATAAAACTTATTCGTTAATGCTAAGGACAATATTAAAATCTATAGCACTGGAAGAAATTTTAAGGTCGAAGAAATAACCAGTGAAACTTGGATTTATGCAAATTTATCATATTTGATACCGATTTAAATGTAAAGTATTCAAATGATTTATTATATATAATTAAAATCTAATTTAAATTAATCAAACTTATTGGCCATATTAAATATAGATGGTTAGTTTGTTATGTTAAAGTATTGTTTTATTCTTTTCAAAATTTAATTTTTCTCATCAGAAAAACAATATTTTCCCATTTATCTCCAATGAAACATACTTTCTAGCAAATCCTAAGGGATCTAACTTATGCCTCTTCGTGAAAGCTAGTCGAGAGGGCATAATTTTACGAACTGTAACCTCGGGTTGGAACTCAAAAAATTGCGGACATTTCGACTGGTACATGTATGCTAAAATCACGAACTTTTTCAGAAGGAAACTTTTTTTTTGTAGCTCGCCCGTTTAAAAACTGTTGATTTTTGGCGCCTTGAAAGTGCACTTGGTCTTCCTGTGCACTTGCACTCACCATACTTTGAAGGCTAGTTTAGGAAATCATTGACTATATCGTTTTAGACCTAGCGATAGACAAAAAAAAAAAAATAACTGCACCACTCATTCCACATGCTTTCATTCCAAAGTTTTACGTCGTACCATTGCTTTGGCCTCACCATCGATATCAATAGCATATATGAAGAATAAAGTAACCCTATAGGCATTGTTATGTTGCCTTTTTTTTAATTTTCCGCCTTCTTGGATCACAGAAAATTTGCATATCCGACAAAAAAAACCTCGCTGACCCAATACTTTTTTTCCATCAGCAGAACCGATCCATATTTAATATAGCCAATAAGTTCGATTAATTTAAATTAGATTTTAATTATAGTGTATTAAAATAAATCATTTGCATACTTTACATTTGAATTGGTTTCCCATCTGACAAATTTGCACAAATCCAAGTTTGACTGGTTATTTCTTCGACCTTATAATTTTTCCAGGGCTGTAAAATTCGATAAACTAAGTTATTGCAGTCTTTCAAATATTTTGGTGCAATTTCAGTTGTTTTTTAAAAGTTATAATTGATATATTTTTTTCAATTTTAGAGTAAAGTACCCATGAAAGAGTCAAAGCAAGCTTGAAGAGTCCGGTACATAATTTGAAGTTTTATAAAAATCTCCAATTACATTAGAATAAAAAGTTCAATGATATTTCAACTCCAAATGTTATTACATTATATGTACTTTTAACAAAAGATAAATATAATATAGTTATTTAGTCACAGTGTTATTCCTTATCTTTTAAGTTTTGGGAACAACAGCATTAAAAAAAACCTAAATGTTCATTCAAACCAATTTTTTTTTAAAGAGATCTTCTGTGCGGCATGGTTTATAGGAAAAAAAAACTAGTGCCAAAGTAAACTTCTATTGCCAAAGAGTTCTTTAATTGGGCTAAATATTGCCTTCAGGGTGGTAAAAGGAAATATTCACCTTCTTAAAAAAAAAATCTTTTTTTACTTTTTCATGCGTACAGAAACAAAAGCTCCAATATGAATGGACCCCGCTAATTTTTATATAAATGAATGCATGGTAATTGCTTAAGGAAAAATCCCGAATTCTTTTACATTTAGTTTAAAATTTAATGAGCTTTATTGAGAGAATCATTACATTCTTTGGTGATTCACATTTGATTTCATCTTGAATTTTAAAAGATAGAATACATAGATAGAATTTAAAGAAAAGAAGTAGGGTAGACTGACCAGTGAGTGAACAGGCTCCAGTGAATGAACATTTGGTAAATACTTTAAAAAATAAGGATTGAAAATCATTCCACTGGATGGATTGGCAACACTGACTTCCTCCCATCTAGTAGGAAGCTATCTGACATATGATTGGTTGTCCATATTATTATGCGCTGGTGTTTATTCACTGGCGAACGCATAACCTTAAACGTTCATTCACTGGTTAGTCTACCCTACAGTACAAGTTTTCGATCCGTGATATCTTTGCCCTCTTATCTAGCGTAATTGACATCAATGAATGTAATTTAAAATTTAAGAACTGAAATGGTTATATAGAAAAAAAATCTAGAAATAATTTTCAGCTTTTAGAAGGTATCAGCCGAATTTAGCATAAAAAATTGAACAGTCAGTACGATTTCGGAGAACTTAAAAAATATTACGTTTTACCAGCCATTAATGTAAATAGCATTTTGCATTAAAAACAAGTTGGTTTGTTACAGAATCTGTCACTTACACCGCTTCCATACAACATTTACGCTGAACAGGAAACCAACCAACAAAACCTCAGAAAGAAATTCGCCAAATAGGGCCTTTAGCTAGTTCTAATTCAAACTTTTATAAGCCAAAAATAATAATTTTCTTCAATCTTCTTCTGCAGATTTGAAAATTAATCTTTATCGTTTGCTAATTGTTTTAAAGTTTGAAGAATAATGATGCATGTTTTTATTAAATATCTTTTTGCAGCCACAGGTTTACATTTCAAAGAAAAACTTAGTAAAATTCCTGCTTAAAAATACAAGCGAAATTTTACATCAAATTAAAATTTTTTTATGTATTTTTTTTCATACATATATAATGAACCATAAAAATAACTTTATTGTGCTATGGGGTTGTTTCACGACGAATCTGGCAACACTTGTCATCCTCAATTAGAATTTAATGTCTCTGCTTTAGAATTACTATGCCGACTCTTTAGCACAGCGGTTAGGAAACCAGCGCGCGATAGATGGCAGCATCTGTCACGTATGTGTATATGTGGGTGAGTGTGTTGTGTCTGTCTTACTTGACGAAGGTTTTAAGCGGATCCCTGAGCAAGCACACAAACCTGAAAATGTATGTCTACCAACCAACCAACTTTAGAATCGGACCCGTTCATTTCGGACCGACCCCATTAGAATTACTGTTTATGTTTTGTTTTTGTTATTCGGCAGTGAGTTTTCGTAGAGAATATTGAAGTTAATTTTTTTAAATGCCAAGTTTTTGCTGTGTTGTTGGCTGTTCGAATAATTCATTAAAGCAAAATTGTGCAGAAAAAAAGTTTCATTTCACGTATTTCCCCATGCTGATCCTGAATTGATGAATGAGTGGCTATCTCGATTTAAACGAGCATGGAGGCCGCCATCTTTGAAATTGTAATTGAGGAAGAGAGGTGTTGCCAGATTCGCCGTGAAACAACCCCATTACAACAATCCAAATTGAATTATATCATAAAAATAAATATTTTTTCAAGTATTTTATTTTTATTTTAATAAAGTTTCTTGTTCGTTTGTTGTTATGGCAACAGTGAAAATATTGAATAAAAATGGAATTGGCATGTTATTTCAATGTAGATTAAATTTTTAGTTATTTAAATTTTAAATAAATTTCTAATTTAAATTTTTAATGAAATTTGAAATGTAGCCTAAACTGATTTTTTGCTTCAAAATGACGTATCCCACTTGTTTGTGTGACTTGCGGTTCGTTTTGTGAAAGTGGGTGACAGACAGACGGACAGACGAACTGAACGATTATAAAACCTTCCACTTTTTACGTTATAAACGTAGTGTGGAAGTTAAAAATGGAAATGACTATAATTGCCAAAAAATTGACGAAGATTGTTTATGGTTATTGATCGGATCATCATAGCTGAAAAAAATTGTATTTTTAGTGCTTAAGAGGACCCTTGGAATTCCACATCTTGAAAATCGTACAGTTATTCCTATGGAAAACATTCGCAAGTCAATTACCAAAACAATTTTAATAAAAGGTGACTAGTTTCTTGTATCATTGTAAGGAACGAAAGGAGTAGATTTTGTAAAATTAATTTGTTTTGTGAAAATCACATATTTAGTATTTTTAGTAATTTTTTGAAGTCAGAACTTAATGTGTACTCCATTTTTTACTTACTTCAAAAAAATATTAAAAATACTAAATATGAGATTTTCACAAAACAAATTAATTTTACAAAATCTACTCCTTTCGTTCTTTACAATGATACAAGAAACTAGTAACTTTTAATTAAAATTGTGGCGGTAATTGACTTTTTTTTTATTTTGCGACATATTGATAGTCCAAATATTCCTCTATCTAAATCTGCAAACCAAATCAAACTCTGTCAGTTATGAAATTATGAATAATGAAATTATGCCAGTAGATGATTACACTCTGAGAGGTTTTTCAAAAATGGATAGGTGCCGAATAAAAAAAAAATCCAAAGCTTCTTCGACTCCTGCTGCCAAAAAAGCTTAGGAAAATTATAAGAGCAGATTATAAAGAGAAAATTATAAATTATAAAAAAAAATTGATTAACATGAGCAGGTTGAAGGTATTACCTATAAATACGGAGAATTTTAAACGTCTAGGTAAGTAGGAAGTATTTTAAAAGTGCATTTCAGTGTTTCGTTCTTGATTTTCTCATAATCGTCTGTTTATTTTGGAAATTTTAGAGGTATACATCACTTGACATATTTTAGGATTTATATAAGTCAACTAAATTTTAATAGATTGGATGAATATTAAAAAAAAAATTACTGTGCTCCCCTACCTAAAACTTTAATATTTACAAATTCCTTTCCCCTGTATTAAAATATATTTGCTTTAAAAGATATTTTAGCATCGAATGAAACATTCTTCCAATGCTCAAATATTTTACTTACATTTTGTACTTTTTAGTCAACGTAAATAGTATACAACAATTTTAAGAACATTATTTACTCTTTTTCTATATTCCATTTAGAGCATTTCCACGCGTGACTGACGCTACATCAGAACGATTTAACCAATTTCGTTTGCATAGTTCATAATTATTTTTCTATTTATTAAAAAAAATATTGTATGTCAGTATACCCAAGAGCATATAGTATTTTTAGCAATCAGTAAAAAAAAAATATTTAATATTTAACTAAAAAATAATAAAAATGTCTTGATGTGACTGACACTACACGAAAGTTCGTAGGTTTTTGACTATCATAAAAATTCTAATTTCTTCTGATTGTGCAGTAAATCAGCACTCTACGACTGCTTATTTTAAGTATAAAGTTTGAGGCTAAATATATTAATTGCAAAAAGTATTGAAATACCATAAGAAATAATTTATTAACATATTTGTGCGTGTCTGATACTACATTCAATTCGTGACTGACACTACTTGTGAATTGTACCACAAGATAAGGAATTTTAAGCAATAATAACATAACATATGTAAATAATTTGCACATGGTAAGTTAAAAATGATAAAATCATGGTTAGAATGGTTGCATAAATGGTAAAATTATCGTAAAAAAGTTACACAATGTCCCCTAAAGTAGGTTTCTGGTAATTTTTTAAACTCTAATTTCTTCTTCAAAATGCAGTAAATCAACATTCTACCAGTGCTTATTTTAAGTATAAGGTTTAAAGCTATATCATTTAATTGCAAAAAAGTGTTGAAATATCATAGGAAATAATTTATTAACACTTTTGTGCGTGACTTACACTACATTCAACTTGTGACGCACTACATCATGTGAATGGTATCACAGAAATGGAAATTTAGGCAATAATAACATAACATATGTAAATATTTGTGAAAATGGTAAGTTAAAAATTGCGTACATGGTAAAAATATAGTTAGAAAAAGTTACACAACGTCCCCTAAAGTTGGTTTCTGGTAGTTTCTTAATTCTATCTTCAATAGCATTTTCTGAAAAACCTTCCGTCTCAGGATACGCAAAAAGACTTCTCGACCATTGCAGATGTTTCAGTTTTATTGAATAAGCATTTTTACTTAACATTTGCCCACAAAATGTTTAACAATAATTGAACTACAAACGGAAATAAAGCTCTTTTTTCAGGATCAAGTTCATTTTCTGAATTTTGTTGAGATCTATTTCTTTTTACACCATTTAAATTTGTTTAATCAGCCGTGTAGTATTTTGGGGAATTTAATGAAACATTGGCAGTTTTTTTTAAAGTAGGTATTTGTTTAATTTTAAAAAAAGGAGCAATTTTTGAGTGTCGGGAATCGGAAATATTTATCCTCTTTTGATGAGCATAGATCATTTAGTCGACCTATTTTGCCCTTTACACAGTTGTCAGAAAAGTATAACAGTGATATGTTCGGGCAGATTTCTTATGCAAAGTGAAAAAATCTTTAGCAAAATGTCGGTCAAATTTCATAGAAAGTGTGACTTCCTTTATCCCCTCCTCACTGTATCACGAAGTCCATCAATGGTCCTTTACCATGACTGAAGGTAAAGATGACCATGACTTTTGAAATAGAATTACCACCCTGCCAGAGACTTTTACGTGCACGATATTCTCATTGGGACTGAGAACATGGAGGGTGCTAGAGAGCTTCAGACTCAGCTGATCAGCGTGTTGGATGCCGATGGCATGGATCTGCACACCACAAGTGGAGTTCCAATGAAGCCTCTCTCCTATCGTCAGTCCAGGCAAGGAACAAAGCAGTCTCATTTGGCAAGAATAAAGACACTAGGTCTAAGCTGGGATCCTGGACAAGACCAATTCATATTCTCGACCGAACCCTTCACCAATTCAGTCACGAAAAGGTCCATCATATCGCACATTTCAAGCTCATTCGACCCTATGGGCCTTCTTGGACCTAATCTTATCAAGGCAAAGATTTCCATTCAGAGGCTTTGGCGCGAAAAGCTTTCGTGGGATGAAGAATTACCAGTGGAAAAAGTTTGCCGAGTCCGTTTCTTCACTGAGTGCAGTTCATATTTCACAACGTAGTCTTTGTAACAGTGCAAGTGAGGTTCATCTGATCGGGTTTTGTGATGCTAGTAAAGATGGGGTCGGTGCGGTGATCTACGTATGATCCAAGAGCATATCAGGAGAATCAAAAGTATCTCTTCTGTGCAGCAAATCTCGTGTTTCGCCAATATCCATGCCTTTGAGAATTACATCCTTTCCATTTCCGGTCAATTTTGAAACACCCTGTAGCTCGGTCGTGCTCGAACAAAGCGGCTACCTTTGTACATAAGAACACTAAAAATGCATGGTGATTTCAAAGTGTTTAAATAGTTTTTGTCGCTTAATTTTTTCGTTTCTTCTAAAAAACAACAACTAAGATTTAGGACCAAAGTTAGGCACTTGTCTGTACTACATTTCTTGACGTCCTTCCAAACTAATTTATATCAAAAATAAATTTGCTTCAATTATTATTTTTTAAAAAATGAAGTTTCTCATGCCATTGCTGATGTAGAAACATCAATTTAAATGATTTAAAATTAAACTTCGATTAAATTCAATGGTTATTTCCCTGACAGACAGTGGACAGATTTCCCACCGAATTTATACACAAGCGGACAATATAGAAATATTGGTCTCTCATTTTTGTGTCCTTCCGGGAAAAAATAATGTTTAAGATCCGAAGGATATAACTGATTTTGGAATAGGGTATGTACAGACGTACAGAATGACAGACATCTCAGCATATCAATGCCTACTTTAAAAAAAAAATTGGAATTAATAAAAAGAAAAGTAGGCTAAAAGTGCTTCAATACATCTGAGCTATTCATTTAATAAAGCTAACTAATTAACAACATATGGTGGCAATCAAGACTCACTTCCTCCTGCATCACGCCATTGACAAATATAACGAATCATAGAATATTCATTAATTTAATAATTGTCATAGAATCAAATGGAACACATTTTCCTTTCAAATAATATTGCTCTTTAATTATCCTATTATGATGGTTTTATTTCTATAGATTCGATTAAAAACACCTTTTTTGATTTCGTCATTTCATTTCTATAAATAAAGAAATCCATTTTAAGAAAATATTACATCGGCTCCATTTGCAACCTGTTCTCCGTTTGCAGTGAAGTTGGAAATTGTTGAAAAGTATGACTTTTCAGAGTAGTAACATGGGAATGATAGGAGTACTGCTGTTTGTTCTGATGATTGTCGCAATTTCGAGAAGTCAGATGACGCCGGGAGGTATGCCAGGGTAAGTTCTTTTTATTAATCAAATTAAAGATTTTCTGCGAATTCCACAAGTTTCCAGAAACCGAGAGCCATTTTTATGGCATCACTACTAGTTTTTAAGCTCGGATTATATATTTTTTTCAGCGATACGTGCTTTTTGGCATACTAAGCATAGAACCATTATTATTCTTAAACTGAGAGCCATATTTTACGGCACCATCTTGGCGGCTAATTTTGGCTCTCAGATTGCAATGAATCAGAGCTCTCAGTGGATGTTAAAATTTTTCAAAAGAACCCAAGCCGTTTGTCTGCAAGGGACCTTTTACATGCCGCATAATATAAATATGCGTGTCGACCATTCCCACTCCATAAAATCAACCGGCAATGCTGAGCTTTTTTCTGTTGAAGTACGTTGAGATTTAATTTTGCCCAAAATACCTTTGCCAATTCGGTAGCTAAGATCGCTTTTACATGCCGCATAGCCATATGACATGTGTTAGTGAGCTTACTTTTTTACCATCCTTAAAATATGCTTACACTCCTAAAACAAAAGAGTGAAATCCACTCCAGTTGGAGAAGTGCATTTTCGACACCCTAAAGGCATGCATATTTTCTCAGACTGAGTTAAAATCACTCGTTTGGAGTGATCCTGTCGGAGGTTTAACACACAAAGGATCCACTCCAAACGGAGAAGTGCATTTTCCAGTCTGGAGGAGTGAAATCCACTCAGACTGAGGTAAATTGGGAGTGTTTGTTTTAAGAGTGTAGTCGGTCTGGACCTATCCTGTAGTATTGAAATTTTGTAACAATTACGTAACCTCAACACTACTATGAGCTTGGCTCTTATAATTATATTAAGAGGTAACAAATCTATGTTCTAAATTTTAAATGTGTAACATTTTTTCTATGATCTCTATGAAATGTTGCCACACAGCTTCAGGACTACTCATTTATTCATCAATGTTTTTTAAAACTTTAATTAAAGAGGTAATTTACAGCAATGTTTTTAAAGAGTCATATTCCTGCCACCCTAATACTAAACCGCCTGAACAAAGAAATTACTCGATTTCGAGGCAATTGATGATTATTGCAATTACCAAAACTGTACATTCCGGTCAGTGAGTCCGAAAATTGATATAGTTTCTGCTGTTACTACTGTGTGAAATGAGTTAAACCACTTGATAACCGGCTTTAAACCTGAGAACTTTGTCGCCGGCCTTACACTCTTAAAACGAACGGGCGATTTTAACTCAGTCTGATTGATTTTCACTCCTCCAGTCTGGAAAATGCACTTCTCCTTTTGGAGTGGATCCTTTGTGTGTTAAACCTCCGACAGGATCACTCCAAACAAGTGATTTTAACTCAGTCTGAGTTAATATTCACTCCTTTCCAGTTTCGAAAATGCACTTCTCCAACTGGAGAGTGGATTTCACTCTTTTGTTTTAAGAGTGTAAGTCTTTAGGACTTTGCTGCTTTTGGTGAGTCTCAGTAATTAGCTCTCTGCCGTACACTCTTAAAACAAACACTCCCAATTTACCTCAGTCTGAGTGGATTTCACTCCTCCAGACTGGAAAATGCACTTCTCCTTTTGGAGTGGATCCTTTGTGGGTTAAGCCTCCGACAGGATCACTCCAAACGAGTGATTTTAACTCAGTCTGAGAAAATATGCATGCCTTTAGGGTGTCGAAAATGCACTTCTCCAACTGGAGTGGATTTCACTCTTTTGTTTTAAGAGTGTAGGCTCAGCAATTTCCTGCTGCTGTGAAGTTGGTAACTTTGCTGCCAGCTGTGAGTTTAGGACTTTTCTGCTATTTTGAGTCCTAGGACTTTGCTGCCTGCTTTTAGTCTCAGGAATTTGGCGCTGCTTTGAGTCGTAGTACTTTGCCGCCTTACATTGAGTTTTAGGACTTTTATGCATGATTTTTGTCTCAGGACCTTGCTACCGTCAATGTTAGCAAATGAGCACCACATCTGATGTCCTCAATTAAGAAGTATCTGGTGACCTGGATTTCAACCTGGAAATTTTAGTATTCCAATTCAATACTTAACCCCCCCCCCCCCCGTCCGTTGTAAAGTCAACGTCTGTTGCAACTGCCTCACAATTTACTCTTCTAAAAATTTTAAAACACATTTGCCGTTCTAAAAAAATAAAATGTTTCATTATGTTTTATTAAATTAAGCATTCAGTATACGTATGGCATTTTCAAAGCCGTGTAATCCAGAGTGGTCAATAAACTTTTTTTTAATGATGAATTAATTCAAACTATCGTTCTTCACTAAAATGTTTTTTTAACCCAAAAAAAAGTGTTTTTTGAACTAAAGAAAGCATAAATATAGTTAAAAAAATATCGGCATTGTATTTTCTGGTATTTCTGTTATCTCGCTTGTGTTCTTCAAGTTTATAACTTTTAACGGGAAAATTTAAGTTTTTTTTTATAATTACAGTATGTGGGATACATTCAAAGACATGGAGACGCAGTTTGAGAATATGAAAAATATTAAACCTTGGTACCAAGGGTAAGTAAAATATCCAATATCCAGCTAAAAACTTTTTTGAGAAATATTATGAAAATTAAATTATGCTGTTACCTTTATGCTGTTTAAAAAATTAAACTTATGTGTTATGCAAACTTTTTTGCTTGGTTTCTCCATCATGATGGTTAATAGCATCTGTAGCTGATGTGCTGGTGATCGTTTAAATATATTTTCGGTACACGTTTGAACCATTTTTCAGGTATCGGAAACAAAAAAATTCGGAAATGGTTCAACCAAATACTCAAAATATGGTGCAAACATTTAACCACACAGCCATAGAAACCACATTTAAAAAAAAAAACAAGTGAAAATTTTGTAACAGTGTAATTAATTCCTCCAACTTAGAGATGTCTAAATGCATTTTTTTTTCAAACCAGTTCCCTTTACTGATGCAACTCATTACTCTTTAAGGATAACTTTAGACTAAGATAGTTCACTATGAAAATAAGTTTCGTAATAAAAGTGGTGGAATCCTCGCTAGCTCCATTTTGGGTTTGCAAATTTTTTTAAGGGTGCTTATTCTGAAAAAGTTGGTGGTTCTACCAGCTGGACTCTCTATCTGTCGGAAACTGTAATACAGTTCGAACTAAAAGATCTACGGACTTCAAATTTGGAACAAGAGTTAGTATCTGTTGGACGTCATTATAAGGTTTAAGGGAAAATCACGCATTCGCAAAAGGTAGCTAGCTGAGATGAAACGGTTCTGGTTTTTAGGTAATGTTGGAATACGAAAGAAACTACAGACTTCAAATTTAGTACTTGAATTCCAGTACTTTTCGGACATTATAATAAAGTTCGTGGATTCACAAACGGTAACTGTAAAAGAACTTTTTATGTTTTAGAGTCGTTGAAATTACCTAATAGGGAATACAATTTGCTTTAAGTGTGTATTACTTTTCTGAATGCAATTGAAAGTCATAGTTATACACAGTCCTCATTTTAATTTATTTTGTTTCTTGAATTATTTTTAGGAATAACGTTTGCTTCAGTGACAATTTTAGAATTGATCCTTTTCCAAACGGAAACCATGGATATGCGCCGTTCGAGATGTGCCAGGAAAGGGGATTCATGCGCGTCTGCACATCCAAGTAAATACATTTTACTATAAGCCTATTGAGTGACTATTAGGGTGGGCCGAAAAAAGCTTTTTATTTTATTTCGGATCGCTATAGTGCGGAAAAGTTGCCATTGGTAAAGACATGAAAAATGCACCAAACCCTATTATTTTTTTATTACTTTATCTTCTGTTCGCGCAATGCCATAAAAGTAGGGAAAAATTGTCAAAAAACGAAATTTTTTATATTTTTTTATACTCGATAGATGTTTTTAGTTTCCTTCCTATATCATGGATTTACTACTAAAAGTACGTAAAATCAAAATATATGCACTAATCATACATTTGTGTCAGATCTTCCGACCACGCAACGTAGTACAAAATAAGGAAAATTTTTGGTTTTTGCAAAATTGGCAAATTTGACATAAATGTATAATAAGTGCATATATATTGATTTTACGTATTTTTAGTAGTTAATTAATGATATAAGAACGCAACTAAAAACATTTATCGTGTATAAAAAAATATAAATTTTTTCGTTTTTTGAGTATTTTTTCCAACTTTCATGGTATTGCGCGAACGGAAGATAAATAAGTAATAAAAAAATAATAAAAAAATAATAAAAACAAATTGGTGCATTTTTCATTTCTTTACCAATGGCAACTTTTCCGCACTATAGCGATCCAAAATAAAGTAAAAAGTTTTTTTCGGCCCACCCCTAGTGACTATATTGCCTTGACTATAAGCGGCTGAGATTTTGGCTCAGTGACTGAGATTTTAGGATGATATATTTCAGCGTTTTATTTTTTAGTTTTTTCGTAGTTTTTATTTTTATTTTGCTTGTTGTTTAATATCTACGTAAAATAAGTTTTTTCTTGAGTTTTTCGCGCCTCCAGTTCATAGCATCAAGCTTGGAAGCCATTTAATCAATAAGCATGTTCTATAGTATTTTACAACATAAATAATATATATGCGTTAAAATTTTGTGTGTGAATTTGATGAACGTACAATATTTGTGAAGGTGGCATTTTAAAGATATTTCAAGGTGTTCATGTCAAATGCTTTTTTTTAAATATCTATTTTCATTCTTCAAACCACCAAAAAGTGTCTAAAGATATGATAGTAAATTTGAAGTTTACTTGTGTGCCTTATTTTTATCTTTTTTTACTGTACTTTTTCGACTGAAGCTCAATAATAGGAAAAGCTGTTTAGTTCCGTTTCTGTAAATTTTAATTATTTGTTTTAATATTTCAAACATTTTTTATTAAATGATTGTTATTTTTTGTAACGACACAAAGGCAAATATTTTTTTTAATTATTTCACTTCGTCTATTTTCCTTTCGACTTCGTAAATTAAATTGAAAATCTGCGGTGAAGTTTGAAATGTCAAATCATTTTATTGTTTCATTGTTGAGATTTAACTTTAAAATACTTTGTATTAATTTTTTAGCTAGGTTTAAAAATAAACAATGTGATTTTTCAATTTGTATAAGTCAGGGTTCATAATTCACGTCCCTAGTCGCAAAATAAGACCAGTTTTTATATTTTATTTTGCGACCACAAAATAAATTTAGTCGCAGTTATTGCGACTGCATATTTTTAAAATTAACTATAACACTAACTTTTTTTACATAGTAGATTCCAAAAATTCCGCGAAATAAATTCGTGAAATTCTTTGAACATGCAAGTAAGGCGATCTAAAAATCTTCCATTCGGATACTATAGAATCCAAAAAATGTCGAGAAATGTTTCAAGTTTTTTTTCATAATTAAAAATGCTCCTAATTTATGCGCATTTGCTTCAATTTTATTTTTAAGTTAGTCGGACACAGGTTGCTTCTAAATTTCTTTATCCAATTCCGAACACTGGTACAGTCATAAGTTTGCCTTGTTTATATGTTAGCAACTTTGTATTTTCAGAAATTTGTGTAAATCAATTTTTTTCCCTCATCAATTATTCTGATAATACTTGTTTTAAATGTTATTGTGTGTATCACCAATTACTTAAAAAATACTCGTTCAATTACATTTTTGTTTAGAATTATTTAAAAAGTAAATCATTAAATAAATCATCCTATCATTAGTTATGTAAATGAAAATTAATTCTTGTTCATAAATAGCGATTGGAAAATTATTTTGATTAAATTATTTTAATTAAAAAAATAATTAAATTTTTTTAAATTACATTTTTAAATAAAATAAAATTTAATTAAAAATAATTAAAAGTTATTTTAATCAACAATTATTTTAATTAACAATTATTTTATTTAAAAACTACTTTAATTAAAAATTACTTTTTTTAAAAAAAATATTAAAAAAACTTACTTCAATTGTAATACATATTAAAAAAAATTAATCCCCCAGAAATTTTTTATAGTTGCGCCCGATAATCTAAAAGAGAGATCAATCAAACAGAAGCTGTGACTGACACTACGTTGTCACTTAAACTTTAAAGCTAAAATGCTTTCTAACTAGTAAAAAAAAGCTTTTTATTTTATATTTGTGCTTTTTATCTTATAGAAATACGGTAAATGCTGTGAAATTACCGCATGCCCATCTAACGGTAGAATACGGTTTTGACTATTATATTATGAAGGGAATAGCTAATGAATTGACTATTTTACGTATATAGTATGCTTTTTAGCTTTTACTACTTGATCTTATCTTTACAGGGTGGTTGAAGGAGGTGTTTATAAGGAAAGAATGCGAGTGTATCAATGCTGTCGTGGATCCGTTGGAAAGTACGTTAATGGATGGATGCAATGTGTTAGATAGACAAGTAAGTTTCAATATTTGTTTCATAGCATGACCAAGGTTTTCAACAAATAAGTATTCCATTTCAAAATTAAAACTACACATGCAGATAGTTCGATGAGACGGTCTGCATGTTTATCAGGGAGCTAAGGAATTTATGTCGATATAAATACAAAATTAGTGTAACTCTTTATAAGGACACTTGAAAGTCTATCAACTTCATATGTCGGGTTCAGAATACAAGGGAATCAATCTTTTGTCATTTTCGAGTTTGAATAGCAATTGCACATACAACATAGATTTTCAGTGCAATAATGAAAAAGTTCAGATAATGTCCGCTAGGCAGAATAAATATTTTTTTAAAAAGTTTTGTAATAAAGCTTTAACTTCAAACCATTGTAGCACAAAGAACAGTTTTATGAACTTTGTTTACATGTATTCTGAGCTATTTATATAATACCGCACGAATTTTACATTTAGAAAAGCATATATTTCTCACTAAATTCATTAACTTTTAAATGCCGATGGGAACTATTTTTCTTTCAGTACAGTTGAGTAAAGGCGGTAGGAAAAATACTTTCCACCAAAAATAATATTAAAATTCATTTAAGGTTGTGAGTTTGTATTCTAACATTTAATTACCAGAAAAAAATGGAATTTGAAGGGCTAACAAGTTACCAATAGTAATTCTTCTATTAATGTCTTTAAGGAGAATAAAACTAATTCGTTAATGCTGAAGACAATATTAAAATATATAATTCGATAAACTAAATAATTGAAGTATTTCAAATATTTTGGTATAATTTTATATTTGTTATAATTTCGGTTTTATAGTTCTAATTGATATATTTTCTTAAATTTTAGAGTAAAGTACCCATGAAAAAGTACACCAAAACAAGTTTGAGGAGTCTGGTATATAATTTGAAGGTTTAATAAAAATCTATAATTACATTAGAATAAAAACTTCAATGATATTCCAGCTTCAAATGTTATTACATGTTGTGTACTTTTAACAAAAGGTAAATAAAAAATCATATTTAGTTACTGTGTTATTTTTTTATGTTTTAAGTTTTGGAGGACAAAAATTAAAAAAAAAAAAAAAACAATAAATGTTCATTCAAACCAAATTTTTTTAAGGCATATTCTGTGCAGCATGGTTTATGGGAAAAACCTAGTGGATTTCTAATGCCAAATAATTTTTTTAATTTTACCCAAAATTGCCTTGAGTGTGGTAAAATGAAGTAATTACCGTTTTCCAAAAAAAAAAGAACTATTTTTTAAGTGTACAGGAAAAAACTCTCCAGCCATTTTAGGAGGTAGAACATAAATTTACTAGAGAGATATTTTTTGAGACAAAAATTGTCGACCAAAATTTCGGTATCACAAAATTTGAATTCATCTTTATTATTATGAGTAATTTTAACTCGAAATAATATGAATACAACCCCGAAAACTTTTAAATAAATGAATGCAGGGCAAATGGTCATAGAAAAATACCGATACCTTTTACATTTATTCCAAATTTTATTGGGATTTATTGAGAGAATCACTAAACTCTTTTATGTTTCACATTTGATTTCCTCTTGAAATTTATAAAAAACATCCGTTATATCTATGCCCTCTTTTCTTCCGTAATTGACAACATTGAATGTAATTTAAATTTTAAGAACTGAATTGGTTCTATAGAAAGGAATCTAAAAATGATTTTCAGCTTTCCTCAGGTATCAGCCAACTTCAGCATAAAAAATTGAAGAAGTCAAGTATGATTTTGGAGGACTTGCAGATGCTACGTTTTACCTGCCGTTAATATAGAAAGCATCTTGCATTTAAAAAAAAAAAAAACCAAGATGTTCTTAAAGAACTCAAATAGCCTACTTTTCTGTTACTTAAATACTTACTGAAATTCTATTGGGCAAACAACTAGGCTTCTAACAGTAAATATCACCAACAATCTTTTTTACACTAGATTTATACACATTAGGAAAAAATCGCTAAACACAGCATACAGCTTCAATTCAAACTTCTTAAGCTAACAAGCTTCCTAGGTCAAAATCAACTATTTTCCTTAATATTCCTTCACAAATTAATTTTCTTACTTAATGTTTGTTCTATTTATTTGTAGTTCGAAGAATAATTAAACATTTATCAAAAACAAAAATAATGCCACTACACCAATTTGCATAAAAAAATGCAAATAAAACTAAGTAGAATTGTAAGGGGGAAAAAATACTGAAGTTCTTTTTGGGAAACAACTTGTTCGTAAAAGTAAGTGTCATCTATAAAAGTTTTTACACAAAATTAATACACATTATAATAAATTTCTCTAAACAGAGCATCCCAACTATAACTATAAACTTCTTAAAGCCAAAATCAACTATATTCATTAATTTTCTTTCTCATATAAAATTAATATTACGTATCGTTTGCTTGATTTATGTGTAGTTCTACGAAGAACTATGTATTTATTAATAACAAAGAACATAAAACTACTCCAAAAGGCTATTAAGTAAGAAATGCAAATTAAAATTAATAAGGATTATACGCAAAAAATATGCCTTGAAACTTAGTAAAAAAATAATAAACAATCAAAAAATCACATTCCTGACTTCATTCAAAACTGATTTACAACCAAAATAAATTTTGCTTCAAATAATAATATTTTTAAATGAATAAAGTTTCTCATGCCATTGTTGAGTTGGCAACAGCGATTAAAATGACTCGAAATTGAATTTCAATGCTGGGAATTTCAATGGGAAATTCATCGACAAATCGTAGGTTTATGTCGGTCCAATCGTACAGACAGACGGACAAAAAGTATGAAAGTTGGGTCTCTGAGGTCATAAATTTCTAACTAAAAAAGAATTTTTAAGTTCGGATGGAAAGAACCGATTTTGGAAAGGGGAGTACGGACGGACGGACATCAACTGCACGTCAATACCTATTTATACATTTTTTTAATTCTTTCGAATTAAAAAAGAACAAAGTAGGCTAAAAAGTTGGAAATGACTATAATGAAAAAAAATTGGCGAAGATTGATTATAATTGTTGATCGGAACTTCATAGCTGAAAAAAAAATTGTATTTTTAGTGCTTGAAACCTCAACAGCCATTATAATTGCTGCAATTTTCGAAACATATTAAACTTTAATATTTACAAATTCCTTTCGATACGCATATTTAAAATATATTTGTTTTAAAAATATACTTTAGCGTCGAATGAAATATCCTTCCAATGCTCAAGTATTTTATTTACATTTTTACTTTTTAGTTAACTTAAACAGTAAACTACAATTTATAGAATATTATTTACTCTTCTTCTATATTCCCCATTTAATATAAATTCAATATCACATTTCATTATAATTTTGAAGTCATTTTTGATGAGCAAATTTTGAAAGTTCCTGTGAAAACAGCCTGCAATCACCTAAAAAAGAGAGATACGCCTGTTATAAATCATTAATCATGTCCTATAATTCAGAATTGAAGAGCTTAAGGGGGAATGGGAGCAATGGGCAGCGGGTCTTTAAACTCTAGTGCCTCAGTGTTAATCCAATGGGAAAAACTGATTTCTCTGCCACATTTCTCCGGCTGTGCATTAAATATTTTTACGGTTTTTTAATAATAAATGTAGATAACTAACGGGTCTGTATCTTTTCATTTTTTGAAATTGCTTCGAGTATTTTGTGTAAAATTATTTATCGGAAATTAAATAAAAAAAATATTAGAGCCATTTTAAAAAAGTGGAAAGGTCGAGACCTGTAAGTCATTTGTCACATAAAAAAGTCCGCTTGTAAAAGTATTGAATGCAGCCGGGAAAATGTAGCTGAGATTTTTTTTCTTCCTTAGGATTAACACTGATGCACTTTACTTTGAAGACCCCCGGCCAAGCGCGCCCTTTCCCCAATAAGGGAAGGGCATGCTAAGTTACAAGCATGAAGCAAGTAACAATTAAAATTTTTTTAAAGATTTTTGTGTGTCCATGAATAGCCTGCTAACTTATTTAGCGATAACTAAACAAGTTTCCACTTTGTCATAAACTTAAAGCTTAGTACACTCTCAGAAATAACACTTTCATTTTAAGCCTCATTTCGTTAATTTTGAGGATTGTTTCGTCAAAATATCACGTGACTTTTGAGTAAACGCGAATCCTCACTTTTACAATCGTGATTTGACGATTCTGCATCTTGATTTTGAGGAAACTGAATCTCACTGTTGTACTCACATGCTCAAAAATGACGAAATATTTCTTTAGATTAGACGACATTCAAATCCTCATAAAAATGACGATTCAAATTTACTCACTTTGAGGAAACGAAAACTCGGAGCATTTGCCAGTAATGGAATCGTCAAAATTAAGGAAAATTTCGTCGTTTTTGAGCATTCATATTTGAGTGTATTTTTTTTACGATTGGCAAGGGCCTCTTTTTTGACAGATCTGAGTGCAAACTAAAAACTGTCAAGCTTAATTTCTAGTTTTCACCTTTTCTTACTCAGCATGTTCTTCCACTGAGCTCTTCAATGAGAATGTTTCAGGTGATTCAACGATCTTGTTTTAATTTTTCATCGTACTGAAATTTCATTGGTTGCTTAGGTTTCGCTCTCAAAATGACCGAATTAGAAGAAACTTTTCTTTGTATAAGAGCTTTCTTTAACGGATGTTTTGAAAAACCAAGCGAGAAGTCGGGATTAAGTAAAATCGACTTAGAACACTCACTTTCGAATACCAAAACAAAAATATTTCCAGGCAACAAGTGGAAATGAATAGTTGCAGCCATTACCATCCACGACATGAAACAAACCCATTCATAAATGATATGCTTCGTTTTATGTGAGATTTATAAAACGAACATATTTTGGTTTCATTTTTATACTCTTACATGCTACATTTTTAGTAATAATAAAAAAATACCCTATCGAGTGCGAGATTAATTGCACTTTTAAAGTTTCGGAAACTATTAAGTAGAATAACAATCTTGCATAGAATGTTACGAATAAATTTTTGCGCGTTATTATCTAAATTTATGTATCCAAAACCTATGCGTACATTGAATTTTTAAAACTTGGGAAAATTACTGGAGTCGGACTCGCTCTTCAAAGAAATAAGCTATATATCGTTTTAAAATATTTTACTTGCTTTTTTGTTGCATTAACAACTATTTGAAAACTGCTTTATTTAAAAAGTTACTTTACCAGCGATTATTTATCTAAAAATTTGCCTTTTTAAAAGGATTTTACGTAGCTACAAGTTTTAAGAAATTATTTAGTTAAAATTTTATTGGACATGGAAGTATTTTATTTTGCAACAACTTTGCAAATAAACTAGTTGAACAGAAGTAAAATTAAATTAAAATACCTTGTTTTTAAAATGCCTTTTAACCTTTTTAATTATACATAATTGAAACTAATTTATATAATATAAATAACATTAATTTTATGCAAGCACTGCAAACTAAATTAATTTAAAGTATGATAAATGAAAATAGTTTGAAATAATATTTTTTTTTTAAATTTTAACTTATCTAAATTAGGAATAAGTTATAAGATTTGCTTACTTTTCTTAAAACATGTTTTAAAAGTGGTATCTTTCATCCCTTTTCTCGGTTCCTCTTCTCACAGCTCTCTTCATTTTTTCTTCATTCGCTTCTCGCTTCGTTTTTAATTCATTTTCTTCATCTTCATCCTTCTCAGTCTCATTGTCTTTATCCTCATCACCTTTCTCAGTCTCATTGTCTTTATTCTCATCATCTTTCTCAGTCTCATTGTCTTTTTCCTCATCATCTTTCGTTTTTTTATCTTTCTTTCCATATTTTTTCTTCTCATCATCGTCTTCATCTGCATTTTCCTCATCTTTGCCCTTTCCTGGTTCACTTTCATCTTCGCTTTCAGGCTCTTCTTTGTCATTTCCAGTGTCCTTAAAGAGCTTTTCCCACATTTTAATTACAACTAAATGTTGTGTTTGGCTATTTTTTTCTAAGGTGTATAAATTTTGTGTGGAAGCCGTTCCAGGTGACAGTTACTATTACAAACCTACTTGTTATTCTCTAAGAATTTCGGTGAGTATTAAAGTGACAGGACATCAGTAGGCTATTTTAGTTCTTTTAGAACTTCTTGTTTAAAAAGCAGTCAGAACAGGAAATAATTTCACTATAGATATTGTTTGGTTTCAGCTCTAGTGCGACGTTAATTCAATTGTTGTTACAAAATATACTTAAAAAGTTATAAACTATTTTTACTGCTTGTTGCCACCAATATATATTTCTTTTAAACAGGAATTGTAAATATTGTACTCGCCGCAGTGTAAATCTCCATCCTATGTTTATTTTATTAGGATACTGCCTATTCACTAAACACATTATTCATTATACTTCACTGTGTGTTCCCACTTACAAAAAGAAGTGAAATCCCAACAAAAACATCTCTGTAAAAGAGGGCCAAGTTCTTACAAAAAAAGGTCTGGCCTACAAAAGAAGTGAAATCAACAAAAAGACCAAGTTCAATGGAATTTGCTGAGTTAAAGTTCTAGAAAAAATTAAGCCTGGACAACCAAAGATTTGAAAACAAAAAAGGATCAAGTTCAATAGAAGTTGATGAGGTTATAAACCCCAAAACATTTTGTTTTAAGATGCAGCTTAGGTCTAACACATTCTTACTAGCTGTTTGTGTAACTTGGCCAATACGCATCGTGAATATGGAGTTGAACCCTTCGTACCTGGTTGAATTTCACCTCGGGGCGTTTGAGTAAGTCTGTATTTGATTTATCAATAGTTAATCAAATGGTTAATCCTAGTGGTATTCTGCGTGGTGATGGCTATGTGTTGTATATCTATAGAACAATAATGTGCTGTGGTGTTTTAATAATGAACTATAAAGTTGACACATTTAGTTAGTTTGTATTATGTAGTTTTATGTATATATATATGTTCGAGATTATTACATTTCTGTTAGTGTTTTTATATTAATAAATGCTATTTGCAATTGAAAAAACATGTCCTTCTCCTTATTCAGCTGAAACCTTATTGATAATGAAGTAAAATAAAATAAAAAAAAAATGTTTTAAAAATTTTAAAAAGATCAATACAATAGTCGATGGAGCTTGGAGCATTTCTTTAGATCACGTAAGTAAATGTAGCATCTCGTTTCCCAATGCTTGAATCTTGTAGTAAAACCGCTAAGCTATACTATAATATATGGAGCTTTGATTACTCTTTCTTACTTTCTTTGAAGGAAATAGAACGATTACCTTATTAAAACGCTTCAACAGTTGCAAACAGCTAAATGTTCATTCAGATAAGTATCACCAACTAAGTGTGATGGTAATCCTGGCAACAAAAGCAAACGTTTTTATTTTTATTATTTACCTGCAACGCCAACGCATGTGGTACGACTACTATTTTACCCCTTTCCACCCGAGAGGTGCGTGTCATTCACCACTTAACTGAGGATAAATCAAATACAGACTTACTCAAACGCCCCGAGGTGAAATTCAACCAGGTACGAAGGGTTCAACTCCATATTCACGATGCGTATTGGCCAAGTTACACAAACAGCTAGTAAGAATGTGTTAGACCTAAGCTGCATCTTAAAACAAAATGTTTTGGGGTTTATAACCTCATCAACTTCTATTGAACTTGATCCTTTTTTGTTTTCAAATCTTTGGTTGTCCAGGCTTAATTTTTTCTAGAACTTTAACTCAGCAAATTCCATTGAACTTGGTCTTTTTGTTGATTTCACTTCTTTTGTAGGCCAGACCTTTTTTTGTAAGAACTTGGCCCTCTTTTACAGAGATGTTTTTGTTGGGATTAATTTATTCAGTCTAGATAAAAGGTAAAATAAATATTTATTAAATTTTGCGATAGTGAATAGTGATTGTAGAGTGATATTATTCTGTTGGATTACGCACTTAACGAATTGATGTAAAATAGCAATTGTGATTAAGATTAAATTGATTCACACTAAATCAAATCTTATTTTTATGAATTCATAACTGTATTTATTATTTTTTGATGTTGCTAAAAAGGTAAAATACAATAATATTTTGCTTTCTTTTTTTTCTTTGTTTTACAGCTTTTATTATGAGTTTTGTGTAAGCATGTTTAGGAATTATTTGAAAGAGCAAAATATTACTTCATAAAACAACTTCATTATTCATAAATGATTTGTAATTAGTAATCTATTTACTTTTCTCGTTAAAATTTTACTGATTAAGACTTTTTTGTTTTAAAAAGAAGTTTTTGATTTCACCCTCTTAAAGTAGGGGAAGTCGGGGTACCCTGGACAACGGGGTAAAATCCACCGCGCCCTATTATTTATTTTATTTATTTGTTTCATATTGAGGTACATAGGAGGCAGCAGAGCATTGATTATCATAAACTTGCAATAGTGTTTTTATCTGAAAATTTAGTCATTTTATTCTTGAAAGTTCATTTGTGCAGGCACAGGCAAAAGTAAATATTTACACCAAAGTATTTATTCTTTTTTTTTCTTTCAAGAATTGTGATTTGGAAGATTTTACTTGGCGCATTAAAAAGATAAGATCATGTATTGTTTTAGTTAATCAAAGTAGAACAGTTTAATTTAGGGTTAATTAGTGTTTGAGACATTTTTTTGTCAGACTTCCACACGGGGTAAAATGGTCCATTAAAACCTGGGTACAATTTTCCACCAGAACCTGTGGTACAATGGACCATGGTCCATTGTATCCCAGTTCTGTTTATCATATTCTTTTCTAAATTGACAGTATGTGTGGAATAAAAACTTAATAAATTATTTTACTTTTAGTGAGTGAGTAAAACGGTGTTTAAGGTAATTTACATATTTAAAGTGTTGTCAATGCATTAGGCTTAGAAATTTTAAAAAATCCTAATTGGACTTCAAAACAGAGTAAAGAAGTATTTTATTTGAACTTTCTTTTTATTTAGCTTTTAAAATTAAATATTCAATTAGTTTTGAATTAATTGAATTCAATTTTTACAAATCGACAACTATAATGAAATAGTTCATTAAAGATATAATGAAATAGTTTATTAAAGATTTTTTTATTTTTTAAAATATCTGTTTAATAAGAAAAAAAAATCCCGAAGCTTCAACAATTCAAACTGATACACCGGTGAAAAGAATTGAAGAAGCTAAAATCAAGGAAGAGAAAATATTTAAACCAAAAACTGCTGCTTTGATTAGAGCTAAAAACAAATTGGAAATTTTTTTTTAGCTTCTAGTACAAAGAAAAATTATGAAATCGAGGATTCCAGAAATTCATATTAAAAAAGTAAATGCAAATATTTTTTTAATGTAGCATAAAGCCTAATGTTTAGGTATATGCATGCATATTTTCAAATTAAAAGAAATATTAGTTTGAGAGTTAGCACTGAAAATTCACAAAAGTGGTCCATTGTACCCCAGACTCCCCTACATTTTACCATCTTTTCTTTTTTCCATATTCCTCAGAAACAAAGAATGGTTCAGTAGAAGGAATTAAGAAAAGTATACAATCTTTGCTTTATTTGTTTATTTTAATTATATCCAAAAACAATGTCCTATTTTTCTACAGTCCACATTTAAGATTTTTTTTTTTAAATAAGAAATTTCTATATTTTTCGATTTTTCGGAAAGTACCTCATATTTCAGTTTAGTGTTAATTTCAGAAGAAAAGACTTTATTGAAACGTCGTTTGTGTTTCGCTTATTATAACATTCCCAGATATTCAGCTCCTTGCTTGTGTGAGAATTGAAACTGCCTGGTGATTTGTTTTTGGAAGGGCGTGTCCAAGGGTTACTTCAGCTAGGGATGTCAACGTACATAATTTATGGCCCTACAGTGCAATTGTTAACAGCAGGTAAAGCGAAAGAAGCTTCCTATTGTTAACTCGGACAATTCGTATGGAGGGGTCTTTCGAAATAACCCTTTTAACAGCAAAGGGTAGGGAGGGAAAGGGGTTGGAAGACTTACAGCTGATAATTTGCACCTCAAAGCTTAATTCTCTCATTGGTGTTTATTAAAAAATTTAGGAGCTAAATAATAAAAATATTTTCTTAAGATTTCTTTTTTAAATTTAGGAATTATGTAAATTTCTTGGGGTCTTCTTGGAGAGATTATGTCCTTAAATTCACAAATATCTTTATTGCGACGCAAATAAAGAGAAATACGGAATAAGTAATCATAACTGAAAGGTAGAAGATTAATTTTTCTAAAATTAAAAGGTGAATTACATTGAGAATTTAAAATTTTAAAACATTTATTTTGAATTGAAAACAAGGAATTAAGATTCGACTTATATTCTACACCCCATATTATAACGACATAATTTAATGTAGAGTAAAACCATGAATAATATAAAGTTATTTAGAAATTTTTATCAACTTTATTTTTAAGTTGTTAGAATTTTACTAATATAGAACGCAGTTTGTTAAATAATTCATTGACATGAAATTTCCATTTCCAATTGGAATCGATGTGCAGACCCAAATATTTTATACATGATACAGATTCTAGGATATAACAGTTAAAACTCAAGCCAAGCCATTGGTAATATGTATTAGATTTACATAACGAAGAGTGGAATTTGAAGTTCAAATCGAACCTAGTACGTATTAATTATTTAACCTAGCACAATCGAACCTAGCACTTTTCGATAATAATTAGATATCTTTCAATTTGTAAAGGAAAATCGTTAACATCTGCACAAGAATAAAGCAAAGCTGAGTCATTATCATTCATAAATATCCAAATATTCACCAGAGAAAGACTTCGTTAATTTAAATTCTGGGTAAATACCACCACATAAAGCAGATATGTTTTTTTGTATAAAACTAATTAAGATTTTGTATTTCCTTTAAATATAAAAACTTTTTTTGATATAAACTTGTTTATGAAAGCTACATAAATGCTAAAAAAATATAGTTATCTATGAGAACAAAAATCTTTAAATAAATGTCAAAAACGCTGATCATATGGGTCTAACAAAAACTAGCTAAAAATTCATTATCATGTAATTCAGGTAGGTTTCTTTT
The DNA here is from genome assembly GCA_023701765.1 of Hylyphantes graminicola. Classification (NCBI taxonomy): domain Eukaryota; kingdom Metazoa; phylum Arthropoda; class Arachnida; order Araneae; family Linyphiidae; genus Hylyphantes; species Hylyphantes graminicola. Next base: position 66,588,285 of record CM043116.1, on the reverse strand, counting down.
GATATTTTAAATAATTCGCTAGTTTGTACATCTAAAAGTATTTGTTGCCAATTGACAGCAATTAGCCATTTAATCGTTAAATGGTCCTCTTACCAAAGACATTCAAATTGAAAAGCTGTATCCCAAAATTGTTCTTTAAATACCTGTATAAGAATGCGTGTTAATATTAAAATAACGTCAAAATAAAATAAAAAAAACCCCTCCCGTAAATGTGGGTAACTATTTCCAAAATCAGGGGTGAACCCAGGATCTGTTGAGAATAAGTAACATTAGGGGCCCCTACCTTCTTTATTTTGGATGGGCCCCTTCTTTAGTGAATTTGCTCTTGACGCCCCTCCCCCTTCTTGTTAACTCATATGCTATACTTATTTAATCAATTTCGGAATGATAATTGTCAATTTTTTATTAATTTAAATTTCTAAATAAAATTTTATAAAATGTATTCATTCTATGCAACTTTAATTATGAACTAGATGCATAATTACTAATTAATTATTAGCAACTAAATAATTACTAGTTAAATTATTACTAATTAAACGAATTACCTTACATTTAATTGAACTTAATTTAGAAAAAAATTTTAAAGGTACGTATTAATTTGGCTTTTTAATAAAGCAAAGGAACGAAAGCAAAGGAATTTCTGTCTACTAA